>JAKLNT010000113.1:0-51840 GCA_022814375.1 Aspergillus quadricinctus | reverse complement strand
CTTTAAGTTAATAATAAACTTCTAAATTAATATATAATTAGGAATTCTAGACTTAATATATTATATAGCCTCTATAAAAGTAGCAGTATAAGATTATACTATATATTTATTTTATATATACTTCTTATACTCCTATTAATGTTTATACTCACTTCTAATTTCTTTAAAGTTATTTTGAATCTACTTCTTAAAAACATCTAAAGTAATAATTACTACTATTAGATTATACTTAACCTTCTATTTATAAGCATTCTAATAGTCTTTAGCTTAGCCTTTAAGATAGTATTTTACTATAGTAATCTTTTTAAGATTAGTGGCTTCCTTCTAAGTAAGTATTTTCTTATTATAGAAGTAGTTATTAATCTATTTAAGTTATTTAAGTACTATATCCTTACCAAACTTGCTATCATAGATAGGGATGGGCTTAAGATTAGAAACCTTCTAATATAGCTTACTAGCCATAACTCTAGTAAAGAAGGGAGTATAAGCTATAGGATCTAGAGTAGTTACTTTTAGTATAGGCTAGGGCGCAGCTCCAGTAGCTCTAGTAATTTTATTAAGCTAAGTATGATTCTATTAGTCAAACTTAGCCTGGCAGATTACTAGGGCATTATTATATATTTAAATAACTATATTATAAGTAGCTTAATTAGCTATATTATAAATAAGCACCTTAAAGTATATAAGTAACTAGGTATAGATTCTCTTAAAATTATTATTATTATTAATAGGCTAAGTTTAAGAAGTTTCTATACTAGTAGTTATAGGTTCATCAGCCATTTTGTAATTAAAGAATAAGAATTAAATTAATCTTAATATTAAATTAAAGCTAATAATTTAATTCAGTGACTGTTAATAATTATTATAGACTTATTAATATAGTGTGATATTGTTGGTGAACATATGGCTTTGGTAGACCTATGGTTGGGATTGTACGGAGTATGACTACATGTATATTTAATATCTAGTTTGTTAGTTCTGACTCTATGATCTTTGATAGCTTAGGTAGAAGCATAAATAGGAGGTGGAATCCTGTTAATATTAATAAGGTATATTCAGGGTGGCTGCTGGCCTACCCCCTACCCTCACATGATTTGAAGGCTCTACCTCCACTATAATAAATATTATTCTATCTGATAGCATATCTAGATCAAGTGAAGTTATAATGCTTAATACTTAAGAAGGTTTAATTACCCCTTATAGATATGAACTGGCATGTGGTTATAATAGATAAGACTATAGTTTAAAGCTGCTAAGAAAGTATTAACTCTAATTTTAATAAAATGCCTTATATAGATTGTCTTAGCTGGAGGAAAATACCTTATTTAGATGTTCTTTAGACTGAATGCCTTAAAAGTAAGATTAAATATCTTATAGTTTAATTAACCTCTTTGGACTGATCTAGAATATTTTATAGTGATGAAGGATTTACTATAGGATCTTTTAGCTCTTCCCCTATAGTAATATTGCAGTGTAAAGATAAGGATTATAGAATCCTTTAAAAAGTGACTAATAATATTATAGATAGTTAGACCCTGAGAATAGGATAAATTAGAGCTATTAAAACTATTTCACTAAGTTTAAAAAGTTATTAATAGTTATAAGTCAAATCCTTAGCTTTAATTTAAAATTAAGATTAATCTAATTCTCACCCTCTAATTACAATAGATGACAAAACCATGTCTTTAGATATGGAGACCCCTTGAACCTAATCTACTAATAATAATAGTAATCTCAAAAGGATCCATGCCTAAGTCTAGGATTATTTTATGGGATTTATCTATAAAATGATTAACTAGACTATCTATAATATAATCCAATAGACATATAATAATATTATTAAGATCTATTAAGCTTAGTATAAATAATAAAGTTATACCTAGTCTAATAGAACTGCTGGAACTATACTAGCAGTAGCTGCTCTAGATCTAATAACTATTATTTCCTTTCTTACTGGAGCACAAGCAACTAAACCTTATTAAAAGATCTCTAATCTTAAGCCTATTCCTATCTATAATAGCAAGTTTAGTAAGGATACTGTAATAAAATAGCTTAAGTATATTAAAGATTACTTCTATAATAAGAAAATGCTTGCTTAGAAGGAGGCTACTAATCTTAAAAAAGTTATAGTAGTTAAACATCACCTTATAGACTAAATTAAAGAGTGTTAGGATACTTATAAGTAAAAGGTTAAATATAATCTAATAGTAGTGATTACTACTTTAGACACTTTTAAGAAGTAGATCTAAGATAACTTCAAAGAAATTAGAAGTGAATATAAATAATAGTAGGAGTATAAGAATTATATATAAGATAAATATATAGTGTAATCCTATGCTACTGCTCTCATAGAGGCTGTATAATATATTAAGCCTAGAATTCCTAATTATATATTAATTTAGAAGTTTATTATTAACTTAAGGCTAAACTTGCAGACTTACTAGGTAGAAGATTATGAAAAACTAATAATCTTTAAGGAAGTTATTTATAGATTCACTAAGTATAAAATAGGAGTTGCTATATAATCTTATATATACTTCTAAGCTTTTAGTAAAACTGATAATCACTATATAGATCCAATGGATATTAATTTAAATATTATTATTACATCTCCTAACTAACCTAAGAAAGAAATATATAAATAGAAGATATAGTATTAAGTAAATAAAGCCTGCTTTATCTATAGATAGAAAGGCTATAGCACATAAACCTACACTAGTTTAGATAAACTAAAATCAGATCCTAAAAAGAAATTAGGAAAAGTAAATAACCACTAGATATAGAAACACTAGTTAGTTAAATATTAAAGGCTTCTAATATTAAGGAATATAATGTTTTAGATAATCTTAAACCCCTAAAGGATCATAATAATCCTAGAAATGATAGTAATAAGGAGAATCACCTACCTTAGGAGGTAATACTTAGTGTGATAATAGCTAACACAGATGATCCTAAGTATATTTAGGCATATCTCAATACTCTTAGATTAGATATTATCTGCTATATTACTAAGCTTAAAATCCCTTAGATAATTATCTATCTCTAAATACTATTAGACTATGGCTCTAGTTATATATTTATTTTAAAATAACTGGCTGATTTGCTACTATACTTATAGTTTAGATTTTATACTATAGCTAAGCTATTAAAAGTCTGTCTACTAAATAGTGAATTTATATATATATTAAGTTAAGTTTGCATTCTAATTTAGTTAGGTAATTAAAATTATATTCTTATACCTTAGGTTCTAAATATAAATAAATATAATATTATCTTAGGATGAGATTAGTTACAATACATCAATCCTCTTATTAATTGGGTTATAGGCCAGATAGTTATTAAAGGATAGAAGTAAAGATGCTATACTATCCTTTTAATTAATCTTTAATCTAAGATTAATGCTGATAATCTTAATAATTCTAATTTAGAAGGGTCTATTAATATTATTTTAGTAAAATAGCTTAAGTACACCCTATATAAAGGCTGGCAAGAAGCTTAGTTATATATTATTTAGAAATTTAAAGAGGATACTGAGCCCTTAACAGAACCTCCTTAGTTAAAACCTCTTCTTGTCTAGTATAAGGATATCTTTAGAGAAGAGTTAGTTCTAAAGATACCTCTAGAACACCTGCTAGAGCATTACATTAATACTAGAGATACTCTATTAGTGAATATTAATACTTACCTATAGTCACCAGAGAAATTCTATAAAATAAAAAGGTAAGTTAAAGAACTCCTATAGAAAGCAGTTATTTATCCTTTAGCCAGCACTTAGGGATTCCTAGTTATAATTATCCCTAAGTTAGAAGGTAAGTAATAATTCTATATTAACTATTACTTACTTAACAAGATGACTATAAAAAATACCTATCCACTACTATAAATTTAAGAACTCCTAGATTAAGCAGGTCATACTAAATATCTTTTAAAGATTAATCTTCTCTCTGGATATTAGTAGCTATAGATGAGTGAAATCTTAATTCTAAAGATAGCTTTTAATATATTATTTAGAAAGTTTAAATTCTTAGTAATATCTTTTAGACTTTATAATATATCTATAACATTCCAAACAATGATAAATAGCATTATATAAGATTTTAATTTTATTATAGTGTACCTTAATAATATTTTAATCTTCTTAGACTTAGACTTAGAATATGTAGAACATGTTTATTAAGTACTTAAATAACTCTAAGAATATAAACTCTATACAAAGTTATCTAAATATATCTTTATAAAGGATAAGCTAGAGTTCTGCAGTTATATTATTAGCAATAGAGTTATCTAATCTATGCCTATAAAGATTAAGGTTATAAAGATATAGCTAAAATTAAAAAATATCTATAAAGTATAATAGTTTTTAGGACTTATTATATACTATTACTAATTTATAAGGGAGTTTATAAGGATTACTATATTACTTTATAAACTGCTAAAGGAATTAGATACTGCTCTCTAGAAAAAGAAGTTTTAATCTATTATCTAGAATGCTCAATGTTAATATACATTTATAATACTTAAGAATACCATAACCTATGCCCCTATTCTAAGAATCACTAACTCTAATCTATCTTATTAAATTAAAACTAACACCTTTAAATAGGCTATTAGCATAGTTCTTCTCTAATAAGATAAAAATAGAAATTAGCATCTAGTAGTATTTAATAAGTGAAAGCTTAATAATGCTAAATAAAATTACCCTATATATAAGAAAGAACTCCTTATAATTAAGGAAGCACTCCAACAATGGGACTATTATATTAATAATAGTAAGCCTATTATAATTATAACAGATTATAAAAGTCTGTAATATCTTATAATAACAAAGACTTATTTAAAGCATCTTGCATGTTGGGTTAAGGAATTTTAGATATATAACTTAGTGATTAAGTATTATAAGGGAACTGAAGTAGTTATCTCTGATATAATTAGTTATTAATCTAACTTTATAGAAGAAGGTCTGGTAAACTAAGTATAAATATCTACTCTAAGCTTATCTATAATATAATTATGATAAGTAACAGATGAATAACACCTCTATAGTCTACTAAATTTATCTGAATTAGAATAGTATTAGTTAATAACTTTATTCTTAAAGGGTGAGGAGCTAGATGCATCTAATAAGATAAAAATAAAAATTAAGATATTAATAACATAGTTTCATCTAAAAATAAAATATATTAAGCATAGACCTACAGATAGGTTATACTATCTTAATAATAATATTAAGATGCTATATCTTGAAATCTCTTTTTAATAGGATCTTATATTAGAGCTTTATATCTAGTATAGTTATCTAGCTTATCCCACCTTGCTTAGAGTTATTTATACCTGCATTTAGTGGCCTATAATATACTAGGATATCCAGAACATCGCTAAAAGCTATCTAAATTATTAAATTATAAAGCTATTATAACCAGATTTTAAATATAAGATAGCTCAACACTTGGTGAAAAAGGGTATTTATCTATTTAAATAATAGGGGATTAACTTAATTAGATATCTGCTAATAATACTAAATAAAAATAAATAAATTATTACTGCAGTCAATTATATAACTAGTTAGATTGTAGTAAAAGTACTAAAGGATATAAAAAAAGGAATAATAGCTTAGTTCCTGTATGAGGAGATCTTTATTAACTATAGAGTATTTAAGGAATTACTTTCTAATAATAGTTTAAACTTTCTATCTAGTATTATTATAGTGTATATTAAGATACTTAAGGTAAAATACTATATAACAATACTATACCACCTATAAACTAATAGTAAAAATAAAAATATGAATAGCTTACTTAGCAAAATATTAATAAAGTATCTTATAGAAAAACTGATATATCTATAGGATAAGTATCTATATTAAGCTATTTTTATAGCTTAAGTGTATATTTATATCTAGATGAAGCTATCTCTATTCTATCTTTTATACAGCATCTATCTATTACTATCTGGTTATCTATATATTGCACAGCTAATAGTGAGGGATCTAGAAAAATAATTATAATAGATAAATCATATATAAGCTTTAGCTAACAAAAAGCTATTAGTATATATAATTAAACAGAACTTAATTCAGGACAGTAAAGTAAAAGAATCTTAACTTAAGGTTAGTTAATAGGTGCTTGTATAGAATAAATTACCTTAAAAATTTAAAAGTAAGTAGTTTAGACTATATTAAATTAAGAAATTATACCTACTTAGTACTTATGCAATTGCAGAACCCAATGGATATATAGTAGAGAATCTTATTAATAGCTAATAATTAGTCATGGTAGATGTCAGTGAAGATCTAAAGAAACTATAGATGTTAGCTACTTTAACAGCACAGCTGTAGCAGAAAGGAATATTAATTAAATAATCTATTAAGATGTGGAAGGTGCTTAAAGAGGTTAATAAACCCTTATTCTTATATAAAGATCTTTTAAATTAGATATAAAAGGATTAGGAATCTGCTGAACATTCAGGAGCATGTTTAAAGTAGATAGAGGAGGGAATATTAATAAAATAATATAGTTAATAAGTGAAGGCTTAAGAATACATTAGTAATATATTAATAGTAAATGGCTAACCTATGTGATATTTAATAGAATTAACTCTAGGGAGTGACTGGAGTGAAATTAATTTAACTTCCTTAGATAATAAGCTAAATAGAGGAATACTATATAATTTATTAAGGAACTGTCAGACCTAATAGGACACTAGTAGAGAAGATATAGACTTTAATAGACTATTTGCAGTGGTGATTCCAGCTTATTAGGAGTAATTAGGAAAGTATATATATCTAGTATTATAAGAAGATGTAGACCTAGAAGGAACCTATTTATTAATTTATTAGTTACTTAACTACAGTATAGGCTGAAAAGAAATAGTAGAATAAAAGAAAACCCTATCCTCTAATAAATTAGCTAGATTAATGTGTCTAAATAAAGATATTATTATTATTATCCTTATTAACTTAAGTAAGACTGAGCGCAGCAGCCTGGGCTATCTAATAGTCTTTATCTAATTTCTTTAGTTCTAGATAAGTGAGTTGTTTATTAATAATCTTGATAAAGTAAAGTAAATTATAATAACTAGTATATAAGGATGCTGGATTCTTAAAGGCTTCTTTAGTAAATAGCTAAGGTAATATCTCTCTATTAAATAATTTATGGTATAACTTCTTAGGAGTTAGCTCTTTAAGAATGCTACTAAGATATTTCTTACCTTTACTAATAGAACTACTAATATTCTTATAGACTTTAGATATATCAGCACTAATAAATCTACTTTAGAACTAAACCTTCTTACCTATAGGAGAGGAACCAGGGATAGATAAAGATGTAATATTAAGAGAATATTTAGTAGTATAAGTAGTGTAAGATAAGGTAGAAGTACTAATATAACTGACTAATAGCTTATAAGGGGTGTACTTAGCTTCTATATTAGCTAAAGGGCTAATACTAGAGGATGCTATATCTATTACATCCTTACTATTATAAGTATCCTCAATATTATCCTCAGCCTTATTCTCAGGTTTATTATTATTATATTTATTACTATTCTCATTGTCATCACTGAGCTTAGTAATAGGAAATAGATAGTTATAAATAAGAGGATTATTATATAGCATGGAATAGAGTCTACTAGCTTCAAGAATTATTCTACTTATATTAGTATATTATAGTATATTTAATAGGAATAGGACTTACTCATTATTATTAAAGTTCTAAATATTTTAGCTAAGATAATACTTACATTTAGATTCTTTTATATTTTATAAGTAATTAATATATAAATTAGTAAAAAGAGCATGCAGATTCTCCTTATTACTATACTATAAAGTAATAATATAAAAATAAAAAGGTCCTAAGAACTTACATAATTCTGAAGGGTGAATACCATATTTAAAGAGGATTATTATAGACTATTGACTAGTAGTAGTTATTTCTTTAATAGCTAGTTTACCATTGCATCTATAGCACTACTTAAGTTTATAAATTAGATTAAATAACTTAATATAACTCTACTCCTGCTTTATAAGGTTTAAGAGCTATTTTACTTTAGCTTTAGTAATTTCACTGTAATGATCTAGTAATTATATTTTATTAGAGGGCTAGTTAAAGAAATAAAAGAGAGACTAAAGGAGATTAATATACTTAGAGAGTAGAATAGATTTAAGTAAAGAAAAGATTTAAATATTAATTAAAGTTACTAAAGCAGTCATTAAATAGAGAATAGTAATATAGAATTAAAAGGAAGAAGAGGTAATAAGTAAGGGTAAAGTAAGAGTATTTATACCTAGGGAACTAGCGCTAGTAACTAAGGCTTATCTATTCCCTATCTCTTATTAATTAATTCTAGCTTTATTAATTTTACTTATTTATTAATGTAAAGATAAAGTAGTATTTATCTAAATCTTTATTTACTACTTACTAGTTACTAATTATTTAAGTAACTTATATATTACCTACCTTAAGTAAGCCTAATCTAATAACACCTCTTACTTATTAAATAAAGGTTAATCTAAGGCTGATCTAAGCTACTACTCTAATCTTAAAGTAATGAGGTCACAAAGAAATAGTTATTTTAAATCTTTAGTAATTAAATAAAGAGAATATATTAAATAATAGTTTATTATTCTAATATCTCTTAGCAATAACTAAATTATATATAATCTAGCAGCTTAGCAGGTGCTGACTAAAAGAATGCTGACTAAGGAACTCTGAGGGCGAAGTTCCACCTAAGTAGGGGAGGATGTGATATTATTAGTGAATATATAGCTTTAGTAGACCTATGGTTAGGATTATACAGAGTATAACTATATATATATTTAATATCTAGTTTGTTAGTTCTGACTCTATGATCTTTGATAGCTTAGGTAGAAGCATAAATAGGAGGTGGAATCCCATTAATATTGACAAGGCATGTTCAGGGTGGCCGCTGGCCTGCCCCCTACCCTCATATGATTCAAAGGCTCTACCTCCACTGCGATGAATGTTATTCCAATAGTCTTAATAGCTTTAATTTATCCTATCTTTATAGTCTAATATCTAACTATACTATAGTCACTTTTAATAGGTATGCTTTAACACCCATTACAATATTACTATAGAGAAGAGCTAAGGAATTCTATAATAATCTTATCATTACTATATTATTACTAAATCTATCTAAAGAGGTTAATTACTATATAGTATTTATTTTTTACTTCTAAGGAAAGTTCCTCTAAGATAAGGTATTCTAATGATCATAATAATCTATATAAGGTATCTCATTAAGATCATCTTTAATACCTTTCTTAGCAGATTTATTCCCTATTTTATCTGCTATATGTAGCGGGCAGGGCCCGCTGAGTGCTCGAGCTTACTAAGCACTCACGATCTGCCTTAGGCAGCAACATTCTTCTTACTAAGCACTTATGATCTACCTTAGGCAGCAATGTTCTTCTATCCAGGGTGGACACTAGCAGTCACATGACCTCAGCTAATATTCACACACTCCTTATTATGTTTGACTGCTGTGATCTAGTTAGGTTCCTTAGTGATTTCTTACCATCCAAATCTAGGTTATAGATTTTAAGGCTTCTAGCCTATAACATTAGAAATTACTCCTTAAAGCTAGTTAGTAAGATAGAGCTGATATAGCAAGATATATCAAAGTAGTAGAGATGAATAAATTAAGCTGAAGCTATTATCATAGTCAGCCAGCATACCATGCGGGTATACTAATAGAGATGAGATAAGTCTAATAAGCTAGATAAGATAGATAGGATTGTGAAGTAACCAACTAGATTAGATAGATTTAATAGTATAAAATAATAAATTTTAATTAATAATAATAAGAGAGTATAATGCATAGCTAGTACTGCTGAATAATCTATTAAATAAAGCTCTTATATAACTAACCTAGTAGATAGAGAATATATATAGTAATATGGCCCAGTAATTCAAAGCCTATATAAATAAGGTAGAAGTAAGGGCCATTGCTACTATTACTATTATAAGTACTATAGCCCTAGAAATAGCCATACCCTCTACCTCCTCTAGGCTAGCAGTGCTAATCCTAATAATAACACTAATAGATAATAGTGCGAGAAGACTAAAGCTAGTATTACCTAATATAGAGATATATAATAGTATTAATAAGGCTATATATTAGACCTTCTAGTCCAAGCTGCAAGTAAAGTTAATGCTTAACTAAGCTATGATTAGTTCCTACTATAGATATATATAGTATACTTTTAGTAGGCTTAAGGGCAATACTGCTATAGCCCTTACTCCTTAGATAGATTAGTATAAAAGTAATCTAAATATAATATAAGCAATATTAAATAGTATGTATAATTAGCTTAATCTTATATTTTAAGACTAGGGCTAAGCTGAGAAGGCTTTATAAGAGCTATAAATGCTATACTAAGGGAACTACTTATTTAGTAAGCTATTTATAGACTTAAATTAACTACTAATGGAAGCTAGAGGCCACTTATAGTCTAATAAGGTAAAAAAGAACTATCTAGATAGTACCTTAAGCTATAAAGTAGAAGAAGCACTGACTAGTATTAAAAAAAAAGATAGCTTTGTAGACTACTATCACTAGATATAGTAAATCACTAGCTAAGTAGAGGCTTTATATATATAAGGAGCTAGCTATTCTAACTAATATAGAAGAGGTATAGCTACAGTGAGCCACAGTTATATTAGTTATATATCTCCCCTAGTAGCTCTAGCACCAGCTGCGCCTAACACTATTAACTCTATAGATTAGGAACTAATAGCTATAACCTTGGCTTGCTAACACCACTGTACTAAATAGATAGATAAAGCTAAATATACCTATTACTATAATAAGGGTAGATGCTTACACTGTGGAGCTACTAGGCATATAATTAAGGCATGCCCTTATCTTAGTGCCATCCCTCCACTAGACTATCCTACTATAAGATAGCCACAGGCTTCCTAAGCAGTGGGATCTAAGCTAGATAATACTAATATAGAAAAGATAGTTATAGAGAGAGATAGTAAGTCAGAAAACTAGTTACTTTTATAAAAAGACTCTTACAGGGGCCTGTTAAATAGTTAATATAACTAGAAAGCTAGCATCAACTATATCCTAAAGAAGAAGATATACTTACTAGTTATAGAAAGTTTTAATAGGCTATTAGATTCAACATCTCTAAATTTATTATATCTAGAATTATCAATAAGGAACATAATTATAGAATTCTATCTAATACTAGATATATATCTTATATAGTTATAACTAAATGCTTTGCATAGAAGCTATAACTAAAGTAGATTAAGATTAAGCTAATTTAGCTTAAGAACTACACTAGCATAACAGGAAGCATTATCTTAATAATCATCTACTTCTTACTAGATATTAGAGGGAATTACCAGCGCATAGTCTATGCATATATAGTGCTAAAGTTAGATAATAGAACTAATTTAATCTTAGGAATTCTATAGTTAGTAGATTAGAAAGCAATAGTAGATATAACAGGGCTATAGTTATAATTTAAAGATAATCTTACTATTAAGAGTATTAAGAACAAGCTAAAGCTTATAGTGAAGTAGATTAGTATATAAGGATTTATAGTTTATAACTAGCAATAAAGGAAGGATAAAACTATATAGATCTTTACTGCTAGTATTAAGGATATTAAGAAGGCCCTATAGATTAAGAAGTATACTAACCTAGTAATGAAGCTACTAGTATACTATTATAAGTTTCTAAAAATATTTAATCATAAGAAAGCTAATGAACTGCCACTGCATTATCTAGGTATAGATTACTAAATTAAGCTAGTTAAAGATAAGAAGGGGAAGATAATAGAGCCCCTCTAGGGACTATTATATAGTATATTATAAGGGGAGCTTCTAGTACTATATAAGATACTAATAGAACTACTAGAGAAAGGCTTTATTTATATTAGTAGCTTAGCTACTATAGCACTAGTACTATTCACCTATAAGCTAGAAGGTAGATTATAGTTTTATATTAACTACTGCATACTAAATATAATTATAAAGAAGGACTATTACCTACTATCTCTAATTAATAAGACCTTAGAACACATCTTAAAAGCAAAGTGGTTTACTAAGCTAGATATAATCACCACCTTCTATAAGATTTATATTGCTCTAGAAGATAAATAGCTAATAACTTTCTATATATAGTTTAGCCTATTTAAATAGCTAGTTACTCCTTTTAGAATGGCTAATACACTAAGTACCTTCTAGTAGTATATTAACTAGATCCTTTAGAACTTCCTAGATAAATTCACCTCTGTGTATATTAATAATATATTAATTTTTACTAATAGATTATTAACACAGCACTAACAGCATATCCACTAGATACTAGGATGCCTAAGGAATGCAGATTTATAACTAGATATTAATAAGTATAAGTTTAAGATAAAGAGCACAAAATACCTTAGATTTATAATAAAGGCTGGTAAAGGCATGCGGATAGACCCTAATAAGATAAAGACTATACTAGAATAGCAGGCCCCTACCTCTACATATAGCATGCAGTCATTCCTTAGTTTTATAAACTTCTATTAGTAATTTATATAGAACTTCTTTAATATAGTATAACCGCTGACGGCACTGATATATAAAGGAGCCCTCTTTATATAGAGAGATAAGCAGAAAGCAGCCTTTAAGAAATTAAAGAAGATATTTATAATAGCCCTAATTCTCATGCAGTTCAACCCTAATAGAAAGATAGTAGTAGAGATAGATACTTTAAACTAGGTAATAGAAGCCACTATATCCCAGTATAATAATAATAATATACTAAGGCTAGTCACCTATATCTTAAGAAAGAATATGCTAGCAGAGTATAATTATAAGATCTATAATAAAGAGCTACTGGCCATCATTAACATACTTAAAGAATGAGAATTAGAATTAATTAGCTTACTATAATTTAAGCTTATTACAGACCACTGTAATCTTAAATACTTTAAAATAGTCTATAGGCTTAATAAATAGTAGATATATTAGTTATATATACTAAGTAGATTTAACTATAAGATATACTACTAACCTAGGAAGCTAGGCACACATCCTAATACCCTATCTTATAGAGAGTAAGACATACTAAAGAATATAGAAGATAACTAACTTAAGGTTTGTAATCACTACTTAGTGCCCCTAAAGACTATCACTAGCTAAATATATATATAAGTATTTCATATATATATATTAGTAGCTAAACTAGATAAAGGCTTCCTAAAGGAATATAGTAATTAATATTATAATTAACCTAACCCTATAATATTACATATAATATCTGTAGAAGGGATACTACTATTATTAAAAGAGTAATAGAAGATAGTAAAGTATAATGATATCCCCTTAGAAAAGATATAAAAGGCCCTGAGGGAGGAAGCAGCCCACTTCCCTAGTAAGTTATATATATAAATATTAATTACTAAATGTTTACTATTACTAGATGGCTATCTATTATACTAAGGGTGTAAATAAGTCCCTGATTCTAAACTACTATAAATAAGAATCTTATAAGAAACCCATGACTCTGTGTTAATTAGCCACTCTAGAAAGAATATACTATATATAATAATTACCTGAAATTTCTACTAGCTAGAACTATCTATAGATATCTAATAATTTATACAGAACTGTGATAAGTATAGTGCTAACTATATATAATATAAGCAGTACTAGAGACTTCTAAAATTACTATTAATTCTAGAGTATAAGTGGCATGAGATTACTATTAACTTTATTATAAAGCTATCTATCTCTGATAATTATAAGGACATTATAGTGATTAGCAATAGGCTTAGAAAGGATATAATCTTAGTACTATATAAGAGAATAGACTCTAAGACAGTGGCGTAACTTCTAATAGATTAGTTTATTAGATACTATAGTATTCCTAGTATAATTATATTAGATTATAGCCTATAGTTTATTAGCAAGTTCTAGAAGTACTTTTATAAGTAACTATATATTTAGTAATAGCTCTTAACAGCCTTCTATCCCTAAACTAATAGATAGATTAAATATATAAATACTATATTAGAAGCCTATCTACAGAACTTCTATAACTATGTATAGATAAATTAGAAGTTACTACTATTAATAGTATAATTTATAATTAATAGTTAAGATGCTATAAGTATAGGAGTTAGCCTATTCTTCTTAGATTATAAGTATAATATTAAACCACTAGAAATTAAAGAGCTAGATTAAGAGACTACCACTACTATCATAGCCTACTCTACAAGGGAGAAGGCTAATACTATTATTATAAAGATAAGAGAAGCTATAGAGATGGCCTAGTCAGAACTAGTAATAGCTTAATAATAGTAAAAGAAGTATTTAAATTATACTTACTTAGTAAGCCTATGATACACTATTAACTTAAAAGTATAGCTAGACTTATAGAATATCTAGATAGATTACCTAAGCTAGAAGCTTAATATATAGTATATAAAGTTCACAGTGCTTAAAGCTATCAGATCATATATCTATTAGTTAGATATATCACTAGATATGTATAATATCTTCTATATTAGCCTGCTTCACCCTACTTCTAATAATCTATTCCTAAGCTAGATAAATAATAATTACTAGCTACCCCCAGTACTAGTTAACAGCAAAGCTAAATATATTATTAAGGAGATCTTATAGGAGCATGAAAAACATATTAGATAAGGCCATCATATAGAATATTTAATTAAATAGGTAGGCTACAAACAGCCTACATAGGAACTAATGGCTAATCTAGCTAATACTACAGTGCTCAACAAGTGGGAGAGCTGCCAGCATCAAGGTGAGGGGGGGGGTAGTATAGTGGGCAGGGCCCACTAAGTGCTTAAGCTTACTAAGCACTCACAATCTGTCTTAGGCAGCAATATTCTTCTTACTAAGCACTTATAATCTGCCTTAGGCAGCAATATTCTTCTATCCAGGGTGGATACTAGCAGTTACATGACCTCAGCTAATATTCACACACTCCTTATTATGTTCGACCGCTGCGATCTAGTTAGGTTCCTTAGCAATTTCTTACCATCCAAATCTAGGTTATAGATTTCAAGGCTTCTAGCCCGCGACACTATATAGCTTATATTTAGATGATTAGACCTCTTAAGAAGTAAGCATCAGAGCATTACTTACTCTAGATATACTATTAGATAGAATATTATTTATTATAATAGGAGGTAGTGCCTTTAAATCATATGAGGATAGGGGGCTGGCCAGCGGCTACCCTAAATATATCACCCTAATATTAATGGGATTCCATCTCCTATTTATGCTTCTATCTAAGCTATTAAGGAGAGTATGAGTCAAACTAGCTAAGCAGATAGCAAATATACATGTGGACATTCTTCTGATGATCCCACAGATCCGCCGAAGCCATATACACGGCTATGATATCACACCCTGAATATACTGCTGCCTACTAGGCTTAGGTGTTATCTAGGTATAACATAAATCTAGCAGCTCTTAGCGCGCTCTGACACAGCTTTCTAGATATTATCTATAAAGTAAAGTAGGCTTATTAGAGGTATATTATTAATAATGTTAAGGATAATAAGGACCTCTATAATATTATATCCTGATATAAGCTAACCCTAAACCTTAAGATGCCTCTCCTAGTGGTTGATAGGCAGCCTATTAAAGACACTATAGAAAAAGTAGAAGCCTTATATACTACTATCCTCAGCTACTTTAGTAATATAGATGACCTGGATAAAGATCCCCTAGAGGACTAGATAAGCTCTAGCTACCTACTATAGGATACTATAATCTCTAAGAAAGAAGTTGAATAGAACACTATTAAGGTTATTAGTATTTTACCTAGGACTAACTAAGTTACTATTTAACTGCTTAAAGCTTGCTAGAAGTATATCTATAATATCCTATATACTCTCTATAACTACTACCTTACCCTTAGCCACTTCCTTAGCTTCTAGAAGCTTATAAAGATGGCTATACTATCTAAGGTTAGTAAGAAGGATAAGTCCTTAGTCTAATTCTAATACCCTATCACACTCCTCTCCTATATCTCTAAGGGCTTTAAATAGATTATGGCCTGATATATTATCTAGACTGCTTTTATATATAGTATCCTCAGCCCTTAATATAGCAGTGCACTCTCTAGATAATTTATAATAAATCTAGTTACTATACTTACCTATGATATTAAAGCAGTCCTTACCTAGAGTAAGGTTATTATCTTTATTACTATAGATATCCTAGGTGTTTTTAACACCATCCTTAGACACTGACTTATTAAATATTTAATGGAGTAGGGATGGCCTTACTCCCTTATCTAGCTTATTACCAGCTTCCTTACTAATAGAATGGCTAGGGTCTGGCTTAAAAAGGCTACTACCCCTAGCTACCTAGTTGAGTGTGGCATGCCCCAGGGCTCCCCCCTATTACCTATCCTCTTTCTACTTTATATTGTGGTGCTCCTGCTGCAGGACACTATATAATATTTTAGATATATAGATGATATGGGCCTCTATTAGATAGGTGATACCCTTAAAGAGAATACTATAAATATTACTAGTAATATCTAGAGTATCCTAGAATAGGGTGCTAAGAATAAGGTTGCCTTCATCCCTAAGAAGCTTAAAGTTATCTACTTCTTCTAAAAATAGAATCTTAATAATCCCCCTATTGTGGTGAGCCCTACCCTAACTATTAATCTAGTCCTTATTATAGTGTAAGATGGCTAGTAGCCAGTACTCTACTAGCTTAGTATCTACTTTAATAGGAAGCTTATCTAGTAGTAATATATAACTATCTACACTACTAAGGCTAGGGCTGTCTTATAGTATATTTATAACCTTATAAAAATCACTAATAGACCCCTTATATCCTCCCTTTAGAAGGTAGTTATTACTTATATACTCTTATTACTTCTCTATAGCACTAAAGCCTAGTATAATAATTAATTTAAAGTAGCTAGATATATTAGCAGTGGCCAGCTAATCCTAATATAGGCTAAGATTAGCTAGTATATTAATACCCTTAATAAGACTATCACCCTAGCCACCTAGGGAGTCCTTCTAGTCTAGTAAATTATGCCTATAATAGCCCTTTTCTATAATGCCAGCCTGCCCTCTGCTTTAACCATCCTTAAAGATATTAAACTTTACTTTATACTATACCTCTAGACTATAAATAATACTTACTCTCTTATTAAGTGGATTCCTCTATCTATAATTAATAAAGGCCTCTATGCAGGTATCTAATAGCAGGCTAAAACTAAGGTCTAGTATCTTAGTGCCCTTCTTCCCTTTATCCCCTACCTATAACTAGCTCCTCTATACTTTATATTAAGATGCTAAGGTAAGCCTACTAGTAGACTTAATAAAGCTATAGCTATAGACTCTTTTAAAGCCTAATTTCTTATCCTCTTATTAACTAACATTACAGTCTTCTTAGATAGCTCTAAATAATAAATAGATAGATCTTAATAGATAGGCTATAGCTATACAGTCTACTATAGTAGATTATAGATTTTAAGTAGCTTTAGAGCTCTTAACCTATAATCTTATATCTTTAATACTGAAGTAGTAGGTGCCTAGAAGGGCCTTAAGTATACTCTTACCCTCTAACTAGCCTAGATCTAGCTCTGTATTAATAGTACCTCTATTATCTAAAATATCTATAGTAATATACTAGTCTTCTTTTAATAAGCCTTCCTTAAGGTCTATAAAGTAATAGAGTAGTATAATACTAGGGTTAAATAGTCCCCTAGCTATATAAGTATTAAAGATAATAAGATAGCTAATATACTTACTAACTAGGGAGCCCTTAATAACCCTCTAATAGAGGGCCTAGACTCCCTCTTAATAGCTAGTAAAATCTACTCTAAGTATTAATAACTCTAATATACTACTTATCTTAAATAATAGGATAAGAAGTCTACTAAGTTCTTTTATTAGTACTACTAGTAGGAATATAACTACTCCTACTATATTAAGCCTCTTCTAGAGTTTAACCTCTTCTACCCTATTCTTTACTAATAGCTTACTCTATAATCCTTCTATAAAGACTTTAACTAGTATCACTATAAATTTAACTATAAAGATACTAAGCTTATATATTCCTATAGTTACTTTAAGAGCCCTAAATATCTTACCCTCTGCCTAGCTATATAGTGCAAGCTCTAACACTACTAATAGCCTATCTACCCTTACTTCTAGCTTCTTACTACCTACTAAAAGGCCCTAGATTACCTTTAGTCCCTTACCCCTAAGGATTTTACAGAGCTCCTTTAGATAATAGAGTTCTACTCTAAGATCTATATCTACTGAGCAGCCTTAGTTACTTAATATTTAGATATATATATCTATATATTTATATAAATATATATATCTACTTTACTCCCTCTCTCTTCCACCCTCTAAACCTCTTTATTCTACTCCCTCTTATTTTCTTACTATCTTCTATCTATCACTACTATTAGCCTTAGCCTTAATACCCTAGACTTACTCTAGTCTAAACCCTAAAGCTGTTACTTTACCCCTACCCCTACTAAGCTTAGTATATTATAACTAAGCCTAGCTTGATATTATTAAAATTATCTTATAGATTAGAGAAGGGAATCTGTTAACTAGTTATATAACCTCTACACTTTATGATTTAAGTTACTTTCTATAGTTATACTTATATATATAATTCCAGAGCTTAGCACATCCCAATACCCTATGGGAGGTCACTAGGACCGCAGGCTACGCCTGTGTTCCGCCGGATGTTAAATAATACTACTACTACTACTACTTCCACCTTACTATATCTAGGTAGTGGCTTAAACCCTTATTAAGGTCTTAATCTACCCTGCATACCCTGCATATCCTGAGACCTTGTCAAACTATTCCAAGACCTTGCTGAACTGTAACCTGGGGTTTGCAATGACTATTTCACTCTTTACTGAAAATTGTAGCGCCGTGATCATGTGAACAGTTCAAACCGCCCACCCTCCCCCCTCCAGCATCACCAGAACACCTAGGTTTGTAAAGGCAGTGTTGAATGAGATGTTAAAGCAGTGATAAGAATACAAAAACCACATATTCTACTTTATTCTATTTCCCTAGTGTAGATTCTAAGGCATAAGAGGTTGAAGTGCATGGATGGTGGAGATGTTAAACTTGATGTCCGCATTATAACTACTATTTTGTTTGCTTTCATTACGAACATTTAAAGAGGCGTTCTTAATTCTCTAGCATATAGACCGTGAGGCAATAAAGGTTTTTCAATTTCTTCGTGGCGTTACCTTGAATCACGGACAGGAAGCCAATGTCCGATATAAGTATGTATATATCTATCATGGATCTCGGTTCATAATCCCTGCTCCACTGCATGTAAAGTAGAAACTTGGTTAAATAGCCACGTCTTCTTTTCCTCGCTCGAATACTTCGGATACGGTCTTCGGCAATGTGCGCTGTCTTCCGGATAACCCAGTTTCTTCGCGACAACCCATTTTGTACCATTGATTCCACATTTCGCAAATCCCCATTCCGCAACGGCAACTTTCTTCTGCAAGGCTTGGGCTTCTTCCATCTTCCCAGATTGGTAGAGATTGTATAACTTCACACAAGTCTATCAAGTGACACGTCAATAGCTGCTTAGCTATCCTTTCAACGGAGAATATGAAGATCGGATTTCGACTTACTTGCGGGAATAGATTCGCAACTCCAGTAATACATCCCGTTCCACCCACTGCGAGTGCAGGGATGAGCCAGTCGCTCTGCCCAGCCAAGGCACAAAATTCCGACGTGTTAAAAACTGCCGCGACTCGGCAGACCTTGGCAATGCCTCCGCAGGTGAGTTTCACTCCGACAATATTCTTGTGTCGGCCCAGAATCTCCAGCATCTCAGAGTTCACCTCTAGCCCAGCAACCACAGAAGGGAAGTTGTAGATGATTATGGGGATTGGACTGGCGTTTGCCACTTCTTCGAAGAATGCAATGATCGCTGCCGCATCCATCGCAAAGTGGAAATAGCTAGGAACAAGGACCAGGGCAGCATTTGCACCAGCGGCTTTAGCCTCAATCGTCTGATCAATCACGTCGCGTGTGCACCCGGCACCGCATCCGAGCGCTATAGGAATGTCGGCGCGTCCTAAGCGCTGTGCAGTTTTCCCAGCCAGCTCGACAAGCTGTGTCTTCTCTTCTGAGGACAATGTAGCAGCTTCTCCATTTGTGCCAGCTATTACAACTAATCTTCAAGTTAGGAGCCATGACATCAATAATATATAAATGACTTGGAAAACCAACTGCCATGAAGACCAGAGGAGATTAAGAATTCAAAATGCTTCTTCTGAATGTCCCAGTCGATCTCTTGCCGGGTATCGTTCTTGAAAAATGTGAGCGACGGCACATGTATCCCCCCTAGGACTGCCATTGCCGATGTAGAGTTCGAATTTATCGCCGTCATTGCTTGCATTATGCACTGCGTTCAGAGTCTATCCTAGGAGGATGAGAAACCAGCAATCCTTTTGTCTTGCCCATATTTAGAGAACCGTTGTCGGCTCGGCTGCTAGGTGTCATGCTGCTCATGCTGCTAGAAAACTGGTAGTCTCTCAGCCATCGCGCTTCCGGTCGGATACGCCAGACTGATAATGGTTTAGCATGGCCGATGTATAACCCTAAGGCAGCGCAAAACAGAACTTAGCGTAGCCGACGGTTCATTGTCCCCGCCTTGATTCGTGCATTTAGAGTTACTCTCCTCATGTTACTGGGTGGCTGTTGGTTGTTGGTTCCAGTCGAAGATTCCATTCCTTTAGGGGGGAAGGATGCCATCCGTTCAGGCCACGAGGCCAGTAGCTTGTACCCCAGACTGCGGGGTCCCCGGACTTACGAAATCAAACTTCGCTTCGTCGCTCCCTCGGACCCTTGCCGAGACGAGACGTATTTTAAAAGGAAACTGACATCGCCGGCGGGAGGTTGCCTCTCGGCACTTTCAAGATCGCCTTAAGTGTTTGTTTGCTGTGAGCAGCTGCATCTTCTATCCAAAATCAACGTCCAATATGGCGGGCTTCGCACGCGCAAAGGAGGATCGACCAACGCCTCCAGAAGTGGTATGTGACACCCGCAGGCGAGTCTTCGACAGGTCTCTAACAACTGACAGTACAACTGGAGGGTGTACCTGGCGGCCCTCGTAATTTCGATGGGAGTCCTAGCATACGGCTATGACTCGGCCTTTATTGGCACGACCATTACCCAGAAGAGCTTTAGGAGGGATTTCGGCCTGGACAAAATGAGCAAGGCGGACCAGAACGCTGTTTCCAGCAATCTGACCAGTATATGTATGATGGAAGGCGATTGAACGTGGACCTTCATCCCCATACTAACGTATGAGAAACGCAGATTCCGCCGGTGGCTTCTTTGGCGCCCTGTTCATGTTCTTTTCTCTAGAGTTATTGGGGAGAAAGACCACCATCATTATATCCGATGCCATTTTTCTTGTCGGAGCGTGAGTATCCACGTGTTTTGTGTTCCAGTATGACAAGATACTTATTATATCTGCTCCTAGGATTCTATGCACCGTTCCTACACATCAACTTGGCATGATCTATGCCGGACGACTTTTGACTGGCCTCGGTGTTGGCGGGATTTCTGCCGCTTCACCTTTATATGTTGCTGAGTTGTCCCCACCGGCGATTCGTGGCCGACTTACTGGATTGTACGCAAAGTGATTTCTTTCTTTGGCAAGCTACTTCAACTAATCCCTCTTCTAGTTTTGAATCATTCTATCAGGTTGGCGCAGTGATCGGATTGTACGTGAATGCTTCAATCAAGCCTTACTCTCAAGTTCTGACAATCGCAGCTGGATAAACTATGGCATTGTCCATAATATCGACTCAACGGAATCAATAGCGTGGAGAATCCCAAGTAAGTCACGTAATGCTGCGTCGTAGACTACCTGCTAACGGTGGACGGTGTAGTGGCTGTGCAAATCATTCCGGCTGGTCTTCTAGCCCTGATGATACCGGTCCTCAAAGAGTCCCCCACGTGGCTCCTCAAGAGAGGTCGCGAGAAAGAAGCCTACCAAGTCTATAGTTATATTCGGAATCTACCTATCGATCACCAGTACATCATCGAGGATGTTACATTCGTCAAGACTCGAATTGAAAGGGAATGGGCTATTGACACCAATGGCAGTCCGAAATTTTCCACTTTCCTAAGAGGTGCAGCTAAGGAAGCTGCCATGAAAGGAATGAGGAATCGTTTTGCCCTCGTTTTTTTAATGTTCATGTGGCAGGCGTGGTCTGGAGCAGCAGCAATTAATTACTGTAAGCATTTGTATCCTGCTTTCTCTATTCTTAACCCGACTTTTCTAGCTAGCTAATAATTACTCTTCGTAAATCAGATTCACCTACAATTTTCACCTCGATCGGTCTTACCGATGTCACACTATGGACAGGTATCTATGGTGCGATCAAGGCAGCGGGGTCCGTTATTTTCTTTTTCTGGTTCATCGACTCCTTCGGCCGTAAGTGGCCATGGATTATCTCTTCTGTGGCATGCGCCATCTGCCAATACTATCTCGCCGCATACATCGCAATCGGGAAGCCGGAAACCACAGTCACACAGTCCGCCTCGACGGTTGCCGGTGGTAAGGCCGCCACAGCCGCAATCATGATATTCGGCGCAACCTGGAGTTTCGGTGCCAATGGACTCCCCTGGATCATTTCTGCAGAAATCTTTCCTGGCTCGCTCCGATCCATCTCGGGTCCCTTCGCCAGTATGTCTGTTTGGTTGTGGACATATGTTGTGACGAAAGCTTTGCCCAGCATGTTCACCAGTATGGGGTATGGGGTATACATTTTCTTTGCAACTTGTCTTATCTGTGCGAGTGTGTATGCCTTTTTTTTCATTCACGAGACAAAGGGACTGCGCATGGACCAGATGGATGATATATTTGGATTCATAAGGGTGGAAGATGACACACCCATTCCTAAACAGGGTGAAGAAGACAGTTGGGCAGGTGAACAGACCAAGTCAGCGGCTATGCACGAAGAGGTTGTATAGTCAATATCTGTCTAAACCTGGCTATTCGTCCCCTGATCCTACTGGGTGGCTGTTTGGCCACCTGGTTGTTCGAATCTGCTTTCGAGTCTCTATCATTTTGCTATTCGCTTTCTCAAAAGCTTTGGCTTAGACTCTCTATAACAATGCTCGGTATGGGTTGTTGCCGGAAGGAGATCGTATTGGGCAGAGATCGATGACGGACAGTCGAAGACCGTTGAAAAGCCCCTCAGACCGAGGGCGGAAAACAAGTAGAGTAGAGCTGTCCAGGCAGAGATCCTCAAAGAAAATGAAGATAGATGGTGTCACCTCAAGACTGTATAACTTCTGAACCCACTGAGGCACTACCCCGCCTCGTAGTTCCCCGCTGTTTTTCGACATCCCGAGACTTACTGCATAGACAAACAGTGACCGAGGAGAGGGTCTATACTCCGTGGCCGTGGATGAACAGGGCAAAGACAAAAGATTGAGAAGGGATACGGCATATATGATTCCTATTAAGAGGATAAGCGTATTCTATTTATAAGAGGGGATGCAAAAGCCAACCTGACGCCGCGCTGCCCGAATATAGTACATAAACCTGACAAAGTCATAATCAGACCAGACGAATACTGTTCTCGTCCAAATACTTCTCAAACTGCTCTGGAAGCCCTGACGGTTCTGCGACAGCCACGTACGTATCGGGTCTGATGAGGTACGCTGCGTCTCTCCCTAACCCAACCTCTTGGTACTTCTCGTCCCAGGCGAAGACACGCAGAGGCACATGCTTTTCACGACACCAATCCTCCAACTCCACCTTTGAATTGCCGTATACATGAACCTGCCACGTAATTTCCTTTAGACTTTCAAAGTTATCAACGTCCCCCACTGGCGCCCACGGGATCCGGTCGCCGCCTTGTACATAACCCGCTGTACCCGCGGACAGAGCGCTGTCGCGATAATTCAGCTTGATTTGCGACACGCCTTGAAACACACGGTGTCTGAACATGTCGAACCGGGTCAAGATGGGCATGATGGTCGGGACGACCCAGGTTCGGATGAAGTTCGCGAAGTACCCCTTGGCAACGATGTTGGTGAAGGCCCGGTCGGTAGTGTTAACGAGGATATTGGCGAACGCATGGCGTTCAGGATCATAGCTGTCCAGCAGCGATGCGTCAGCTTTTCCATGCACCACCGCGGCGATCTTCCAGGCGAGATTGATCACGTCCCCGATGCCCGTGTTCATGCCCTGTCCGCCGACGGGACTATGAATATGCGCTGCATCGCCTGCGAGGAACGCGCGGCCTTTGCGGAAGCTGGCTGCCACGCGATGATGCACGCGGTAGACGGTGAACCAGTTGACTTTGTCGATCTGCAGCCCCATGTTCTTGATCGTGGCTGGTGCGACGTCATCGAGGGTGAGCTCGGAGAGATCTTTGGTTACGCGTGCTTCGTCCACGGCGCCTGAGAGACGGGCCTTTCGGTCTTGGTCGTATGCGAGTGTTAACATGAACTCGGATGCGTTGAGAGAAACGTGTGCCTCGCCGTTGAGCGTCGGCCCGCTGCCCTCGATATCTGTCACGTAGAAGAGCTGGGGGTATGTTGCGCCTTCGAAGTCGATGTTGCAGGCGTGACGGACGGCGGAGTGCGCGCCGTCGCAGCCCACGATATAGGTTGCCTCACATAATTCCATTCCCTCATCTTTTGTCGAGTTTGGTTGTTCGACTGTATGTTTTAATCGAGCCGAGATACACTCATCATGCTCGGCAAAGTCGACTAACTCCCAGTTCCGTTGCACTGTTACCCCCAAGGCTTTCAAGCGGTCTTCCAGTAATTTCTCGTGAAAATCCTGGGGATAAATATGAATAAACGGGTACGGGGTCAATCCCTTGCCGACATTACCGATGGGTATATGCGCCCGGTGGGCACCTTCCGCCCAGATATTGGTAGCTTCGATTTTGTGGCCGTTGGCGACCACGTCGTCAGCGAGGCCTAACTGACGATATAGCTCGAGCGTACGAGCGTGGATTACCAAAGCCCGAGAAGTGGATGGTTTGGCTTCTTGTCTGTCGATAATGCGCACCTTGACATTCTGGCGGGTGAGCCAGAGGGCGAGGACGAGGCCGGTGGGCCCTGCCCCGATAATAAGAACATCGGTACGGGAGGTCATAGTAGAGATTGAACTGTCCAACTGAATTCTTTTGCTTGCGCTATGATGAACAGGTATAGGGGTGTACCATGCTCTTATATGATTTTCCATGTTGCTATAATTGTGCATGTAAGCACTATGCGTCATCTTACTCGGGTGTATTCGGGCTGTGTTGCTGATGCTGATGCCACAGCCAGACATCCCCCCGCCCGAGAGTACATCACGAGGCTCAACAAATTTGACTGACTCATGGGGATGCAGTAAGTCATCTATTTATTTCCAAATTTCGATGCATGATGATGTCGCTCGCCAAGCTTCAAAATATGAGCACAGCCCCTGTCGTGGATGTTTCCGAGTCGTTATGAACTTATGACCGGAAGATGTCGGGCGAATGCCAAGCTGGATGCGTAAACACCAACAGGTCGAAACGCGCACTCCACGGCTGATTCGCTCATTGCACTACTTGCACTTGATGGGAGGTAAGGATCAATAACGGATTGGTCGTGTGCTGCTGAGGCATCTTTGTGGATATCAATGAATTCTTCTCCCAACTGCAGGGAATATGAAAATCATGATCACTTTGTCCACACCTATTAGGCCAGTCCTCATTCTGGTACTGTCTCAGTGAAATTACTGATCCTCAATGTACAGGCGGTCACCTTCCTTTGTTCTTCGTTAGAAATCTGCTGCTTCTACTAGATAGGGTTGTCATCGTAGAGGTATATGAATCCTTTCCTTTCTAGCTTCAGGAAAACGTTCTAATCTGCAACGGAAGAATAACAGGGGACAAAAGACTTGAGCATCGATCTGACTGATAAGCAATATAGTAAAGGATTGACATGGTCGGAACATATTATCGGGTTTCCAACTCCTCACAGGGACATAGAACCCGCCTCTAATCGCTTTTCTAGCCATGTACCATGGCTATTAGCGAGTTGCCTTAGTTGTGCATCCATGACGCTTAGATGAGGGTGCTCTCAATGCTAGCGAGAGTGCCATTCTCAATGGCACCAGCATGGTGACGGGCAACCAATCCATAAGCGTATTGGTACCTAGTCACAGTTAGAACCACATGGAGAAATCCGAATGCACCAACTTACTTGTCCAGGTAGGGCAGAACCTGGTCCAGACCAGGGGTGTTCCTCCAATCGCGCATCAGGTCGGTGACGACGCCAAATGTGCCCATGAGTGTGACGCCAGCCTTCTCCATGCGACGGTTGGCATCGGCTGCCAGCTTGACGTCAAAGGTACCGCTGGCCTCGGTGTTGGCAAAGACCTCGTATCCATCGTCGATGAGCGAGAGAGCCAAGAAGGCGGTGCCTATCTCGTCAGTCTCGTCTTTGGACCGAGGTCGAGGAAAGATGGAACTTACAAACTTCAGTAACAATGCCACCGATAATCAATTGCTTCTTGCCGGTGGCCTTGACAGCCGCGCGGAACTCGGCATTGTCCCAGGCGTTGACCTCTCCCTGGCGTTGGACAATGGTCACATTGGGGTTCAGGTCAACGACCTCCTTGACCATTAGTCCGTTGGGGCCCGTGTCAGAGGAAGTGGTCATGACGACGGGCAGGTTGAACAGGTTGCCCAAGGCGGCGTGGGCGAGCATGTTGTTGCGGAAGTCGTTGGTGTTGTAGTCGCGGACCAGCTGAGCGAGGCCGACTTGGTAGTCGATGACGAGGACGGCCTGGTTGTGAATTAGCAACTGAACAACCTGGGCAGGAGCAGAAGGGAAATACCGCGTTCTCCTTGTCCAGTCGGTTCCAACCCTTGGCGGTTGCGGAAGCCGCCAGGAGAGCAACAGTCTGAAGGGCTCTGATGAAACGCATCTTATCGATGTTGATGGTTTAAGGTGAAATGATGGAGGGCTGTTTGCTCTTGGTCTGGGTCCAGGAACTGAAGCGGAAAGAGTCTCCTTTATACTCTCGATGTTCGATGAACAGCTTTCAACTCCGATATGAGATTCATCTCCGGTTCCTTACGGTCAGGTTGATAAGCATGACACATTGTTTGCTAAAGACCACGCGGACTCTTCAGCACCCATTCGAAGTATACGGCCATTTTCCGGCGGCAATCAGCGGGAATGCGTTGCAAGGATGCATAGCGACCTCCAATGAGCAGGGAAGAACATACTTGCAAGCTCGACATGCTGTCCATGTCTCAGAATAATCTCGTATAGGCTTCAAAGGACAGACTTTCAAGATTGATACAAAAGTGGAGTGAGACCCTGAGTCAGGTCATGGTAATGATGTGCTAAGACGGCAGACCCATAATCTACTCTACAATGCAGGTTATGTGTTTGGGCTTCACAATGTGCATTATGGCCACAAGAATGATGGACGACTACGTTTCTCTTTATTTCCCTTAGCTCTCAACTGAACAAAGAATAGGGTAGACTAATAAGCATAAACATATGTATCGGGTGATATCAGAGTAGGTCTGCATAGAATTCATCTCCCGAAAAGGCCGTCGGGTTTATGTCAGCCACCACTTTTCCCACCAAATCAGAATATCCCGGGAAATGAGGATCTCTGACGAAATCATTCATAAGACTGAGTAAGAGTACTAAACTCTTACAGCCTTACTCCTCTCCATCTGTAAAACTGCCAAAGCCAGCAGTCAGCATTAAGTAATGCATTTGACCAATCATATGTGGGAATCCTGTCATCCGGCCCGAACCTTTTAAATGAGATTATGAGCCTGTATGGAATATGGATAACGAGATTGACAGTCTTTCCCAGAGGTCCAATCTACTCTACTCTTCGGCTACCTGACGACCCAAATCCAGGCATTCTATGGAGACGGCCAGCTTACCCGGAGTCAGATCCTAGTACATCCCGCAGCAGGGATCATGCGTGAAAATGAGCTCAACATATAACAAAAGAAGCTGGTAGAGAAGCAGTACGACTCAGGATATTTATTACAATTTGATTCTGATATTCAAATTGAATGGAATAAAGTCAGACCTTGAATTGTGTGGGCATACCTGAGTGGTGAGCTACGACCTTTGGCACCAGCATACGATATATATAGTTGAGATCACGTCGGTCAACTCGATGCCGAGTCCTCAGTACCAGCAAGGACATCATAGTCCAGCAGACATCAACAGCAAAAGCATAACCAGCTCTGATTGTATGTGCAGAAGCCGGACCCTGACAGACAGGAGATAGATAAGAAGATATGCTTATCTATACTTCTTGATGTTATCAGATAAGATGCGATTGCCACAAGGCATTGTTATCGTGCGGGGTAAACCTATATATGACTAGAAATGTTGCAGTCCGCAACACCACAAAAGACAATAGCTTGTAAGAATCCAAGAAACAGGCACAATGTCGGATATACCGCATGTATCAAACTGGGTCAACGGCGTCCATCTGCCCCCGACCGCCAATCGCATCACCGTGCTCAACCCCGCAACCGAAAACCCCATCGCAACCATCGACGCAACACCTCAACCAACCATCCAAGCCATCATCGCAACATCATGGGAAACATTCCATAACGGACCCTGGTCCCGCGCCGACGCCTCCGACCGCTTCACCGTCCTCTCGAAAGCAGCTACACTTCTCCGCGCCCGCCTCCCCGAATTCATCGACCTCGAAACCAGACAGACAGGCCGACCGATCCGCGAGATGCGCGCCCAGCTAGCCCGCGTCCCGGAATGGCTGGAGTACTTCGCCTCGCTGGCTCGTGTCCACGAAGGCCGCGTGACGCCCTTCAAGGGTCCCGTCGTGAACACGCTCACCCGACTCCCGCTGGGCGTTGTGGTGCAGATAACACCGTATAACCATCCTCTTCTAATCGCGACGAAGAAGATAGCCGCTGCGCTAGCGGGTGGAAACGTGGTTATTGTCAAGCCATCGGAGCTCGCGCCGCTATCGGTGCTGAGGCTTGGGGCGTTGTTCAAGGAGGCGGGCCTGCCTGACGGCGTATTGCAGATCGTCAGCGGGTACGGGTATGAGACGGGCAAGTTTCTGTGTGAGAGTCCGCGACTTGCAAAGATCGATTTGACGGGTGGGCTGGCGACCTACAAGGCGATTGCGCCTGCTGCGGCGGCGAACATGATCCCCATCACGGCGGAGCTTGGTGGGAAAGCGCCGGTGTGTTTGTTTCCGAGCCTTGATGTGGAACTGGCGGTTAAGGCGGCACTGTTTGCGAGTTTCATTGCGAGTGGGCAGACGTGTGTGACTGGGAGTAGACTCCTCGTGCATACTGATCTTTATGATCGATTCAAAGAGTTGTTGGAGAAAAGGGTGCGAGCCTTGCGGGTGGGAGACCCGACGGACGAGCGCACGCAGATTGGCTCCGTCATCTCTCGCGCTGCTGTGGAGAGATGCTCCGCTTTTGTGGCGAGGGCAGTCCAGGATGGAGGCCGTGTGCTCTGCGGTGGTAACCCGACAAACCTAAATGGAAAAGGCTTCTTCTTTGAGCCGACAATCATCGAGACACGGGCTGATTCGGATCTCGCTTGTAATGAGGTCTTTGGGCCGGTTATTGCGCTCGTGAAATGCGAATCCGAGGAGGACATCATTCGCATCGCCAACAGCACGTCCTATGCCCTGGGAGCATCGGTCTGGACCAACGATTTCAACCAGGCTCATCGTGTTGCTGCAAAGATCGAAGCGGGTATCGTATGGGTAAATGGACACCACCTGAATGATCCATCTTCACCCTGGGGTGGTTTTAAAGAAAGTGGTATGGGAAAGGAGAATGGCATCGAGGCTTATGAGAGCTACACCAAGGTCAAGAGTACCGTGATCAACTATGGGGTGCAGCCTGTATGGTTTGATGACGAGCCTGCCAACGCGCGATATGGCTAGTTCTAAAATCGGGCCTGGAATGTCACCGTTGGTGTAACTCTATTGCATCAGTCATCAACATAGCCGAGGAAAAGTAATGGGATTGCAAGACTAGTAAAGTCTGTGAATATGATTGACAGTAAACATATCATTCGGCCCCGAGCCTCGGAGATCGCAGATTACCCGATTCGGCAAATAACGCGTCGGAGAATGGCGGTCGTTCTGCATCTCCGAGCGGATGGCGGATTTAAGTATACGGCTTTCACTCTTTTGGTAAATCCACAAGATATAGCATCAGATATAATGGAAATTAGTGTGCATTTATATGCCTTCAAGATGCTACCTCCTTTTCCCAGTCAGACCGGGATTGCCCTCATCTCGAACAATTCCTGTTCCACAAGTCAAAGTGTCCGCCCTCGAAGACAATATGAGCAGCGACACAGAGACAGCACTGGAAAGCTCCCAGGCTGAAAAGAATGAGCCTCCGAAGCCAACGTTCCCCGAGGGAGGGTTCAACGCTTGGATGACAGTACTAGCTTGTTGGTGTGTCATGTTTAACACATTCGGATACATGAACGCTTTTGGGTAGGTCTCGTTCTTCTGGGAGGATCCATTATGCTAACATCACCTGTGGAACAGTGTTTATGAAGCGTACTACAAGAATACTTTGCTCAGGAATGAGAGCGACTCCAGCATCGCATGGATCGGATCATTGCAAGCCTATTTCTTGTACTCCAGTGGACTCGTTTCCGGTCCCTTGATGGATCGATATGGACCAAGAGTAAGGGGAGCAACCCTTGAAACAGACGATTACTAACTCGATAGGTGATACTTGTCCCCTGCTCGATCGTCTTCGTTGTTTCGGTCATGCTCACCAGTCTCTGCAAAGAGTACTACCAGTTCATCCTGGCTCAAGGCGTTCTTGGAGGCATCTTCAACGGCCTGACATACACCCCGACCGTAACTGCAGTGAACCAGTACTTCTTCAAACGCCGACCTCTGGCTCTAGGGATCGCTTCCAGTGGCTCTTCCCTCGCCGGCATCATCATCCCGATTGCGCTAAACCGCATGCTCAACAGGACGTCCCTTGGCTTTGGCTGGTCCGTTCGGATCCTCGGATTCGTCATGCTCGCACTCAGCGTCGTCGCCTGCCTTACCGTTTCGTCCAATGCTCCCAAGCGACGCACAGGAGCACCATTCACTCTCGAAGCATGGAAAAAGCCCGAGTACACGGTTCAGATCATCGGACTATTCCTACTGACCTGGGCTCTCTTCGTACCCTTCTACTACATCCCAAGCTACGCACAATCAATCGGTATCGGCGTCAGTTTGTCCAATTACCTTATAGCTATTCTGAACGCGGGCTCTCTCGTGAGTCGAGTCCTGGGTGGCGCGCTCGCCAACCGTCTGGGTCGATTCAATACACTTGCCAGCGCATTCGCCGTGTGTGGCCTCCTGATCCTCTGCTGGCTGCGTATCAAGTCTCATGGCGGGATGGTTGTGTTCTGTGTGCTGTTCGGTTTCTTCTCAGGGATTATGATCGGTCTGTTTACGGCTACGATTGCCATGACGGCGCCGAAGCCCAATGTGATTGGCTCGTATATGGGGATGGCGCTTGGTGTGCTGGGTCTGGACAGTTTGACGGGACTCCGATCACGGGAGCGATGATCAACACCTATGGGACTTATGATGGGGCTATCATTTTTGCGGGTGTGTCTGCTGTTCTAGGTGTCGCGATCATCTTTGTGGCTCGGGTGGTATATGCGGGATGGAGACTTGTTGCCTGAGAGGATATCTAGTCAAACATTGTCGTGAACGTAGAGAGGTAGAATATGTTAGAGAAAGGAATTGCCCATTAAATCCCTGCTTATTATCAGTAAGGTCTCAACGCGTGACACGTACCACATACATCAATGTAGCTGCCATCGCTGCGTTCCACAAACGGAAGCTCCTCCAGGTATAGAGCTTCTGCCTCAGGCTACAAATCGAGGCCTTGATGCCCCGAGAATCAGGCTCGACCAGCCCCGCCTGGAGAAAAACACCAGACCGGGACGTCAACAATCTGCCTGGCAAAGGCTGCCATCATTCATCAATGACATGATCAATTCATCGCTCATCTCGATAAATATCACTTCTGTCTTGCCAAGACAGATTCCTCTTAAGTTCGGATGACGCTGGATTACTCCGATTTGTTCCTGTTTACGAGAGAACGCTAACATTTTTAATTAGTGAACAATGCCTCACTGCTCCTCATCACCGATTAGTGATCGTCCCGAGGTCTAGCGAACTTCCAGGAGCTACCTCCATCCATGGATGCTGACGGAGCTTCACATGAGTGACACGAGGGTCAGGAACCTTGATTCGTTTGATGAGAAATTGCAGACGGCTGAATAATCGTCGATGGACTGCTCCAGAATCCGTTCCCCGCCTCGATTCGCCGCCTGGGTGGAACGTCCATCCACGAACCTCTTCAAGCGATACATCGCAGTTCAATAACCTCAAGTTGTCAACCCTTCGCTCATTGATAGCCGGCCACCATGTCGGACGAGCAGCTTCAATCCGGTGATCACATTTGGGCTCGGTCGCTTTCGGTTCCGAGTCTAAGCTCTGTGTCTCAGGCGCCAGTCATGTCATCAACTGAATCGAACCCCACTCTCTCAACGACTTCTGACGATCATCCGTCCGGAAAAGACGATAGACCACGGAGGAAAATGAAGACCAACTCACAACCAGCAAAGACAAGGGAACAGTCTTCTAAAAAGAGAGGCCGCCCTCAGAAAGTGCAGGATGCTGAGACACCTGCCGAGGTGAGTTATAGCTATCGCTTTCTTACTCTGAGAACACCTGCTCAAAGCAGTATCAGAAACGCCGGGCTCAGGTCCGTCTAGCACAGCGTGCCTACCGTTCCCGTCAAGAAGCCACTTTGTCGCAGCTGAAGAATCGTATCGCTGAAATGGAATCGGTGATTGAGACCATGACTGAAGCCTTTCTTGCATTTAGTGACAAGCTAATGCAATCGGGCGTTTTAAATGCATCTCCTGATATTGCTCAGTCCCTTAAAGAGGTGACTGCCAAGTATGTCGCACTTTCAAGTCAGATGACCGAAACAGACGGAGATGACGTTGCTACACCGCAAGATAAAGCATTGTCCTCAGAACAGTTATCCTCGCACTCAGCAGAGCAAACAAGCCAGTTGTCAGACCCCGCGGTCGCTGTAAAAACCGCCCCTGCGAATGGTGACCGTGGCGGCGCAGATCCTGTCGGCGCACTGATACCGAGTGAGACACCAGACATGGCTAATGACTCCCTTTTTCCTATCACAACCCCGACAAATATCAGAGTCCCATCTCCTCACCTGATCAACATACGCACGCCTATGTCGCATCTATACGGTCTGGATAGCTCCTTCTTCGCCCAGCGGTTGCACCTGGCCGCTTATAAGCTCGCACACCAATACCTCAAGAATCCCGCTGTTTCCGACTCCGCATTACTTCGGAACTTTGGTTTCCTGATGACTCGATGGAGCCGACGTCAACTTATCGCATACTTGAACTCCTTTCTGAAATCCTCCGAGGGAGTTGAAGTTTCCAAGAAATTCAGTCCTCCCTTGCTGAACTTGGGCGGTGCCGGGTTGCACTATCCACGGAAGCACTCGCCTATCAGCGATCCCAATTCTTATTGGCTTCCCACGGCTGAAGACATTTCGATGATGTATGCAAATGGGTTGAGCATTCAAGACCTTGAAGAGCCATGGTTTGACCCGGGAGATGTGGAAGGGTTCCTTGAGGATCAGGGCATAATTCTTTCCAATCGAAATATGCTTCCAGAAAACCTACAGAGTCATCGTCAGGATGTGGTTGCCAGAACATGGCAGTCAAGTTTTCTGGATGGGCAAGCCATGTTCTCGCAGGGTCCCATGTTGGCTGTCGATGAAGATCAATTGATCAATTGTAAGCCGCGTTGAACTGTGTACCAATATGGCATTGAGCGCTAATTTTGATCCGGCAGGGCTGTCTTATCGTGGCATTTGCCTAGGCCGTTCGCCGGGGTTCCGCAAACGTGACGTGGAGAGGTTCATATCGCAACATGCTTGGCCCGTCGGCGTGCCTCAAATACCTATTCAGGCCATCGCAGTAGTCTAACGCTATGTACAACAGCGCATTACGTGTTGCCTTTTTGGCCAAAGCCATTCCATCGGCTCCAGCGATCTCTACTTCACATCCAGCGCCCTTTCGCTTCTTCTGTATCAACTGTCAAGGACTGGTCGAAGTTATCCAGAGTGATCTTGGCTCCGCAGTTCGATAAGGCCTCTGCATGATAGCAGCATCATAACCCACGATGTCTTCCGGCTAGGTAGCAGGAATCTCGACGCATTGGGCACCTTCTTCCCATCCAACGCTTTCACATTCGCCTCAGCGACATATGGACCCGGTAACGCTGCCCCTTGTATTGCGACATGATAGTCCCAAGAGCAGTCAGTTGCTGCCGATCCTCTGCACCTGGCAGCTTCTTTCAGGAGAGCTGTGGCGCTTCCATGCGGAATACGCAGATCAACATGAAGGACATAATTGACTCCATCAAGCATCTAGGCAAACGCGGGTCTCGCATAACTTCTGGAATGATGGCAAACTCAATCTCGCGTTGATATTTCGAGAAACGGCTATGGAGTGTCTGTTCGTTTTTGCATATGCTGATTCGACGGCCGTAGCTCAATTTCAGTGCTTCTAGGGCGACGGGGTGGCGCCAGTGAATAAAGAGGAGGCCGGAGGGTATCCTGACACCTACCTTCCATGCTCACTGGGTCGGTCATGAGATGCAGGCAGAAGTTTTGTATTTGGCGGGAAGGGTTCTTTTCGCACTTGGCTAAACGAGGAGACCGAAAGGCACTAAATACCTTGGGCTCGGTATAAATGCAATGTTTAGTGATCAGTTTGGTGGGGACGGTTGAGTGTGACCCGACTTTCTCGTATCACTGTCGGAGGACGACTGCACGATTTCGAGGACGGGATGATTAGTATTACACGAGATGCAGCGTGTCACGACCCCGCTCGATCTGCATAGCTTGCATTACACAGGAATTCTGTCTACCCAGTAACCGGACTATAGTAGTAGTAGTATTCATACCAATGCAGCGGTCCTTCTTGAGGCTGAGGAGTTCCTGGGTTGTACACAGACTGGTTGCCTGTCATGATGATGCAACTCTGGGATCATACGTGCACTAAGTGGACTACATAATGGTCCTTCATCCTCGACATTCATCCAACAACATCCACTCATCTCACCGGTAACAACAAGGACCCAAGAAATAATCAAAATGCCTCAATGGCGCATCCACCACGGTCCCAACACCCTCACCCCGGAGGAGAAATCCCACCTCGCCCAACAAATCACCCAGGTCTACGTCCGCCGCGGCATCCCGGCCTTCTACGTCCATGTCCGCTTCATCGACCAACCAGCCGGCACATCCTTCATCGGCGGCGAGCAGCACCCCAACTTCGTGACGATGACTGTCTACCATCTGGCGAGAAGGATGACCACCGACGAGCAAAGGCAGGGATTCCTAAAACCTATTGACGCCGTTTTGACGCCGATGTTCGAGCCCAAGGGGATTCACTGGGAATACTTTGTGATGGAGGTGCCGAGGGATCTGTGGAAGATAAATGGGCTTGTGCCGCCGGCTGCTGGGTCGGAGGAAGAGAAGATCTGGGTTAGGGAGAATAGGCCTGTGAGGTTATAGATGGTGTATGGAATGAGGATTGTTACGTAGTTTGTACATGAGTTTCAGATGACAACTTGATGATTATATTTGCATGCTGATACGAAGCTGATTAGAAGCCGGGTATAACAAAGCAATCCCAAGAACTAAACACAATAAGAAGAAAAAGCGACAACGGGGTATTGATAGCAAATCCTTTGCCTCCTGCAGCCATGGTCGTCTAGTCAGGTCCACCTGAGCACTACGTCCGTAATTCCCCTCGCAAATAGCTTTTCGACTTTGCGAACTGCAGAAGTGATTCGACGCAGCTCAGCGTGGGAGTGGAGGTCTGTTCTCCTGGTTCCTGTCCTGGCCCGTGCGCTGGTTGGGAGGCTTGGATGGGCTTCCAGAACGTGGATTGTATGTGTTGCCAGACCTGAGGGAGGGAGGTCTGTTCTCCTCGTCCGTGTCCTGATACATGGGCTGCTGGGGAGGGTGGGATGAGCCAGATCATCCTTGATTGTATGTGTTACCAGACCTGAGTGAGGGCGCATTGTTGTCAGACACTATGTCTGTACCGGAGGGACCGCCTGGACTTTTAGGCGCAAATTCGGGACCGCGCCAGATATCGAATGCGAGGACGAACATGCTATCGACGGTAATCGGTTTGCAACGGTCATGATTGGGGTCTGTGACGTGCATGTAGGTGTAATCAACGATGTACCTGAGTTTGTCAATATACGGGCATGATAAGGAAAAAGGATGGATCCAGCTTACAGCTTGTCAGTCGCCCTGTCGTATCGCAGGAAATGTGGACTCTGAGTAGACAGAACGAACCACCTCTGGCGCATGTGCCTGGACTGGTTAGCACATGCCTTTCCTTTCCGACAGGCGAGTGATACACTTACTCGAGTATGAAGGCGAGCTGCCTTCGAATGCTTTCGAGCTGTTCGTATGAAAGAGTCTCGAAGATACGAGCCACATTCTCACCAGGCACCCGCGTCATGATGATAAAGTTCACAGCGCCGTCGGGATAAGGGAACATCTCACCAGCCCGCTGACTGGCATGGGCGAGGTATGCAGGTCCGTGGCCAATCTCTTCCACATCCTCGACCAGCTTTATTTCTTCGAGGTAGTCATCGTCAGCCCGCTGTCGTATTGTCTCCAAGTATTCCTTGCCCGTGATACCGTAGTTCTTAGGTCGCAGTCCCCAGAAGCTGTCAGTTCGCAGTCTGAAAGAAACATGTAGTGTCAGTAGGAGAAACGGCTCGGTTAAGGTGTGCTAACTCACTCATAGCGGATCTTCAGCATGATTGGCTCGTCAGTGTCCATATAGCGTGCAAGTGTTAGGACCTGTCTTTCCGAATATCTCTCATCGTCCAACTCTGACAGCTGCTCCTCGATCCGGATGGGTCTTCCAAGGATGGTCCGAACCCGACCAGTGAGGTCAAACTTCCAGTCAGTCATGATGGGGTTAGAAGACTTCCATGGATAATGTAGAATGACGGGATAGAAAAGAGAAGATACACAGAGAGAAGATATTCAAGATAAGATATTCAAAAAGAAGGTGCAAGAGGAGATGTTCAAGAGGAGATGTTGCAGACAAGAATTCACAAGATACATAGAGAGGAGTGTGAAAGAATGGAGGCCCTGAGACCTTCACTACTTTTAGGAAATTTTCAATTAAGGGTGTGAATAAAGAGTGTAAGTATAAGACATACGTCATCCTTGTGTTTCTTTAACATGTACTCGTGGGAATAGGAATAGGTAGAGGAACAACCCCTTATCCAATCAGGCAGGTAGCAGCCACGTGACATTCTGAGACCTAAATTCAATTTGGTATACACTCATATCTTGCCGAGTGCATTAAAGACCCTGAAGTGGCATTTTGGCCGCATACATATGGGCCATCCCTGGTATGCCTTTTGATTCAAAGTTTAATGTTGACATTGCTGACGTCTCGCCAGACGAACCTGCCTCGGGGGGATCCTACGAGGTATCAACCCTCGCGTGTTGGAAAGCGGAGGAGAATAACCATCACCGACATGATGTAGGAAGACGTTGATCCTTACTGCATTCTTAGGCAGGGATGGACTTACTAGTTCGAGAGAAACATACGTAGTCGGCGCAGGAATTTTCCTTACTATGATTGAGAGAATGCATTGAAGCATATGCGGTTTGTTTCTATTGATCAGCGTACATGCGAGCAAAAAGCCATGAAAAGAACAGTTATCCAGTGAGTTACACAAATAAACAACAGTATCCAATATCTCCCACCTAAACTTCATCTCCATATCCGAGCCACATCTCAAGCGCATCCTTAGACATACCATACTGGCGACTGCACGAATAATCCACCGTAATCCTGAGCCTTGATAATATCCGCAGCACGCTCCGCAACAGCGTACAGCGTACTCATTAGGTGGCCACAAACCTGGAACGGGAAGACCGAAGCGTCGACAACCCGGACGTTGGCAGTCCCGTACACCATGAGATTCGTATCCACAACACCTCCCATCTCCCGGGGCATCATGGCTGCCGTGCCGACGAGGTGGAAGTTGGCGCGTGATGCAGAGTTGATCCAGGAAGCCCACTGGGCGTCGGTGGCGTCAGCGGGAAGAGTCGTGTATCCTGGTGTTGACTCGCCAGTCGTGTGTGCGCTCATGGGAGTAGTGCTGAAGAGCCTGCGGATAAATTTACCGGAGCCGATTTGCTGCTGCATATCCCATCCCAGCATCATGTAGTTGGGGTTGATGGTGGGCTGCTGCAGCGGGTCGGCAGACGCGATATGGACATTGCCGCGGGCGAACGGGAGCAAGCCCCAGTACTCGGTGAGGTAGTTGTTGCCCTTGGGCGTGACGAGGACCTCGGCGATTGGGGTGGGATTCTCGAAAATGATGTCCCACTGGACCTTGAATAGGGCGAGCAAGTTCGCAGCGCTCATGGTACCGTTGCTTGCGGCAGAAACCTTGGCAGCGTAGTCAGCGAGGTTCTGCTTGACCTCGTTGCCAACATTGGTTGTATTGGTGCCAAAGATGTCATAGGCCGTTGGGTGACCTAGATAGGTTCCCTGGCCTGTGTAAGAGACACTGCTGCCGTAGATCAACTCGGTGTTGATCTGATCCTGCAAGTTCTCGCCCACTGTCGCCAGGTTGATGACGAGTGGGATGCCGTGCTGGGAAAGGACCTCTGGGTTGCCGACGCCGGAGCGCTCCAGAATGGCAGGGGATATCAATGAACCAGCCGACAGGATGACCTCCTTGTTCGCCCTAACCGTTTCTATGGTGCCGTCGCTCAGGGTGACCTCAACACCGCTGGCAACAGCCGGTCCGAAAGTGCCGGTTTGGTTTGCCCAAAGAATGCGGTTTCCGGTCGTATTGAGCATGACTGCGAGGTTGGGTCTGGATGCGATGGGGTAATAGTATGCCCGAGCTGCATCCTCGCGGACGTTTTGCGCACGGTTGACAGTCCTAGCAAACATGGAATATCCATGCATTTTGCCACCGTTGACGTCCGGAAGATATGGAACGCCCAGGTGTTCGTAAGTCCGCTTCAGCTCCGTGTGCACAGAACTGTTCTGCATGTCGTAGGTCCATCCCACAAGCAGTGGGCCAGCCTTTCCGTGGTATGACGGCTCGTAATTCGCACCAGCGCTGTACTGGGCCGGGGTAGGTACCTGGAAGTCCTCGTTCTTCTTGTAATAAGGAACGAGGCTCTCCCAGGTCCAGCCCCGGTTGCCAATAGTCTCCCAGGCGTCGATTTGTACCGCTTCAGCCCTGGTATAGGACATACCATTAATAGTGGTAGTCCCACCTAGAGCCTTGCCTGCCCTCAGGGTCTCAACCTTGTTGCCCATGTACGTCTGCGGAGCAGACTGATAGGCATAGTCGATGTGTGTTCCAAAGGCCGCTCCGTACGCACTTGTATCGTAGACAAGGGGATTTTCGAGGACCGAATCACCCCTTTCAATAATCAAGACCGAATGATGAAGGTCATCAGACAACCGGTTTGCTAGGGCTAAGCCACATGCACCACCTCCGACGACGATATAGTCATAGGAGGTGGCGGCCGCCAGCATGACAGGAGAGAAGAAAAAGGTAGTAGCCAACATAGCTACAAGGAAATAAAGTTTTGTCGCCATGGTCAACATGGTGAACGTGTTCGAGAAATGTTCGAGAGGTGTTCTTGAGAGATGTTGGCGAGAGATGTTGGAAAGAGGTGTTGGAAAGAGATGTTGGAGAGAGATTTTCGAGAGAGATGTTTTGGAGAGAGATGAGAATACAAGATGCCTTCTTATATACCTGACTGCCGGCATACATATTCGCTGTAAATTGGATAATTCCGATTGAGATGAACCTCCCAGGATAGTGTATGTGAATCAACCTAACGTCCCTCAGACAAAAGTTCATGGTTAACCGGAAGAAGCCATGTACATTCAGTGCTGTGAGACAAAGTTTTATAGTTAATCGGAAGAACCAATGTACATTCAGTAATGTGAGACAAAAGCTCATGGTTAATCGGAAGAACCCATGTACATCCAGTTCTGTGAGACAAGGGTTCATGGTAACCGGAAGAACCCATGTACATCGAGTGCCGTGTTCAATTGGATTCAGAATGGATCCCGACTCCCTTCCTGCCTTTACTCGGACAATCGAGTCTCAGACAGGATACGGAACACCATGTAGGATTTGGCAATAGCTTCCAGACGACGGTCAGGCACCTGTACAGAAGACGGACCAAGCCGGGTCTCTTCCCAAATGATAGGTCTCGGCTCATTGCTAACCTGCTTGAGCGCTGGTGACTATGCTGTCCCGTTGAGCTCCTATTGTCCTCCAAAGCCGAAGTATTCGAGTGCTGGGCGGATAGACAGGAAGGATTGCGCTACTGTCAATCGCTGGCCATGGTGGATTCGTCTGTTGGGGGGAAGACGGCTGGTGATACGGCAAGGGAAGAATTTGATTGGTACCGTCTGCAGCCTGACTGGATTTATGTCGACTGGAATCCTTGAAGACGTTTCCTGCGCGAGAATCCATCTTGAGATGGTGGAGGTTGTCACACAGCTGCTATCGCCAGGGAGGGGGACTTCGCTGCCTCTGACGAGAATGCTGAAACCATTCTGGCAGCAATTCAGAAGGACGTTGCCAATACGAGCGTCGATTCAACGCTATCCGGAATATCCTGAAGACAACCATTCTGGCTCTGCAGGGTGCACGTCGTCTCCAACAATGAGCGGAGGTGAGGACTGAGGACTTTGCAGTCTAGCGAACTGGTGCCACTTCATTGGTCGTGTCAGCGAATCTATCATCAACAGTAACGAATATGTGTTGCGATATAGACAGCATAATGTACTCAGATGGATATGTTGGGGATGCGGCACACTATCGCATGTGCTTCCTGCTGAAAATTCCGTGACTGATTGCGAATCGCGACCATCATCTTGCCAATGCTTCTCACATGTTCTGGATTCAGAAAATATGAGTGACAGCCAGAAACGACTATGTCCAAACCTTGTGGAATGCGCAATGTAGTCGAACAGAGGCTTGTAGATTACTGTAGCAGGGCCGCGGAGTTTCGGGCTTAAGCACCTAAGTCCGTTCTCCACCTCCAATTCCCTTCAAGTAAATCCATCTTTTACTCGATCTTATTCCATTAATCATTGGATCAACTTCATTCTTCGGAAACCCCAATTATTAAATTCGCAACCGACCATCCTGAGCGTCGTGGTGATACACACGAAATGGATGACCCCAAAGAGCGGAGAAAAATCCAGAACCGCCTCAACCAGCGTGCCAGTCGTACGTGACCCAAATGGATGGAATCAAGAAGACAAGATGATTGATAAGATCCCGCTAGGCAGGAGGAAAGCTTTATTATCTTCCAACGGTCCCGGATCTTCAACGCGGAAGTGGACGGTCTACGTCGACCCGTCGCAGAGAACAGTGACATCCCTCATACCCAGCAATCTCTCCCAGGATGAGCACGACGCAGCTACAGTTCACTTCTGCTACCTCAGCTCAGAAACCCGCCAGATCATTTTGAATCTATTACATGACTGCGTCAACAGAGGAATCATCACCCACGCACTCTCCACGGAATTACTCCTCCCAGTCACGCAATGGAACATCATCCGAGCCATGTACACCAACGCCACTACAATGGGCCTTAGCATGGCACTCTTAGCAGAAGATATCATCTCCCCATTTAATATTCCTAGACCAGCAACAGTAAATCTACCACCCAGTTTACATCCAACATATCTGCAGAAATCCATCATCCATCACCCCTGGATCGACCTTTGTGCCGTGTCCTCAGTCCGGGACGCTCTTCTGCGCAATCTGCATCTCTACTCGGAGGATGAACTCTGCCATGATCTCTTCGGTTACTCCAGTGACTGTACTCAACCGACGGGTCTTTTGATCTGGGGTGAAGCGTGGGATCCGTCTGGGTATGAGGTATCTGAAAAGATGTTTCGGAAATGGTGGTGGTTATGGAGGGAATGCCCCGAGCTAGTTTGGTCTACGAATTACTGGAGGTTGCAGCGGGGAGAGGAGAGCTTTGTCATTTCTGATTGAATTATCTCGACGAGGGCAACATCTTCATTCGATGAAGCACACCTCAAACCGCAAATGGCTCTTGCAGCATCTGCTCACTAAGTTCCCACAGCTTCGCCTGATTATCCGGATTCAGAGTGTGGCTATTCAGCTCGTCATCGGCCACTGCATTGTTATGGAGGAACGCCCCGTTATGTCCTAGTGATGTAAGTACTCAGTCGCGGTACATGGGAAAGTCTGCGAACCTTGGATCGTAGGGTCAATCATGCCCGTGATAATAGTCGCGGCGCCTTCGGACTTTGTGGTCCATGGGGGCATTTGAATGGGCCTACCATCAAGGTCGACCATGCCTGTTCGATGGTGTCAATGGTGTTCAAACACCAGGAAGTCGGGGCCGTAAACTTACCGCCAGAAGCGCTGAGCCCCGCAACCATTTCATGGAATTCCGGCGTGAAATGACGTTGCAGGCCGGACCAGACAGCTAGTGGAGGTCAGTTTCAGCTATTCGCCTACAACCGACTAGGGAACTTCGCATACCACCAGGATCAATACTAAATACTCGAATTCCCCGATCTCCCAATTTCTCCGCCAGCGTCTTCACAAACATGACCCGGGCAGCGTTGGATTGGCTATATGCCACCAGAGGTTCATACGTTTTGCCCTCCTATCAGAAGCCATTAGATCAGCAGCATAAAAGGAAAATACAGAGGGACATACACTAAACCCAACGTCCTCAAAATCAACCTTCCCAGTCCTAGCTGCACCACTCGCGACAATAATGATTGACGACCCAGGCCCGGCAGCGCTCACCTTGGGAAGAAGCAACTTAACCAACAAAAAGTTGGCAAGATAGTTCACCCCGAACTGCATCTCGAACCCATCTTTGGTAGTTCCATACGGGGGAACCATGACACCTGCAACACAAGCGAGATGGTCGATCTTCGGGATATCGCGGAGAGTATCAACCGCCTTTCTAATACTGTCCATATCTCCGAGATCCATTTTGAGAAATCTGGTCTTCACATCGGGGGCTATGGATTTGATTTTCTGAATGATCGGGGTGACTCTTTCCTCGGCTCGAGCGCTGAGGATGAGCAGATGGGGGCGTGCAGCGCTGAGTTGGATGGCGAGTTCGCCGGCGATAGAGTCGCCGGATACGCCGGTTATCAGGACTGAAAAGTGTTAGAAGGTCAAAGTGATAGGTACAGGAGGGGATGCATACTTGTCTTGCCCGCTAGGGAGCTACCATATCGGTGGATGATGGTCTCCGAGGGCAGGATCTGCTGGGAAGACATGTTCTTCTTAAGGAATGGTGCTTGATTCTCGATGAAGTATTGAGAGGATGTGAATTAAAAGTAAAGAACCAAAAAGCAAAACCAGAGCAAGTTTCTGCTTCTTTATATCTTCCAGCGACCCTGACTTGTCCATATTGTTCCTGAAGTATGAAATATCTGCTATGACGGATGTGGTTAGTTTCATGTCAGCATTGCAAAATCCACTTTTCTATAGACTCTTATTGGACAACCACCAGATAAATAGCCGTTACCCGGTGGACCTCTACACATTTATGTGACTTTTGTATCATGAGATTTCTATCCATGTTGCGTCCAGTATGATCACTGATTGGTCTTCATCTTGATGGTAGTAAGAAACATAATCCTGGGGAAGTTTCGTTGCCCAAAAAACTAAGGTACAGGGTAAAGCTGGAAAAGTTGGCAGACAGATGACTAATTGAACTGTATCTGATCTTCTGGTGTATATATTGGGTATCGTTATGTTGGATATCACGAGTCTCGGTAACTAACCATCCTAGGACTGGTCTACTCTTTACCATGCAAGATACGGCTATCAAAAAAAAGTGCCTCAGAGCCTCAGGCACCGGAATGCCAAGACCCGGTCAACCAAAAATAAATCTGAGTGACAGAGTGAGGCACTTTATTTTCAAGGGCCAGTTGTACCTACACAGGCAATTTCTTAGAAAGAACTCTAATGTTATTACAGCACACAGTTATCTGTAATACAGGCCCCATCAAGATACAAGTACATACTTGATGGCGCCATCCATATTTTGCCAGAGGGGATCTTAAGGATCTACATGCCTACAGAACCACTAGCGTCATAGCGTGCACGTGTTCCCGCATCTATCATCTCAGCCTGCAGCATGTTTTTCCTAACAACTCGCCGCCTCAAACATCAAAACAGTCAGATCCTACCCTCCGATGGATTCCGCAGATGGCCCATTTTGGGGCCCCCAGACATCTTATCTCAAGTATGTTTTATCGATGTCGAATTGTTGCATGCTTTCACTGACACGCTTTAGCTTCTGTGAAGAGGTACTTCCGGAGTATCCGCGTCTGCTAGAATTAAATCTTCTTCCAAATACTAACCATTGGCCTCTTCCCCAAAAAGGACTATGTAATAACCCGATACATTGCTGAGTTTGCAAACACATTCAGCAGCTTGATATTCAGTACGTTCAAGAACCATACGGGGAGCCTGTAAATTGTCTCAAGCGCACTAATAACCCCGCCAAGTCATCTACGGAATCTACGGTCTGGTGAAGCTCCACCAAAAGCCACATGCGACGCTTGGCCGCTCAATCCCCTACTTTGGTCTGATGGGCGTGGGCATCTGCTCGGCCGGCTACCATATGACCCTGAAATACCACACCCAGATGTGTATGCGCCCCTGCCTGACCCCGCCTTGGCACCATTGAGCTTACAGAATCCTGTTTGTTTTGTTTTCCAGCGGATGAATTGTCAATGCATCTACTCGTCACGCCTCTTCTCTACCGCATCTTTACGATCCAGACTAGCCCGCAGCGCACAAGGCTCATTGGCATCCTCTTCCTCACTGAGTTCACTGTTGTGATGGTGGTTCACATGGTCATGAACGAGTTCCTTCTCCATGCTGTGACCTTTGGGCTGGGCGTCCTTTTGATCGCGACGCAGACTATCAAATTGGTCTCCCGCCGGGTCCCGGATGCTTACACTCGGAAGAAGCTTCGGAATATCGGCCTCTTTGGCGTCGGTATGTTTCTCCTCCATCGGAAGCAATCCCGATTAATAAACTGACGGTGGATTCAGGTAGCTTTCTCTTCGGGTACATGGTCTGGCTGATTGACGAGTGGGCTTGCAATCCCCTGATTCGCATCAGACACTCGGTCGGCGTGCCCTTGGCGTTTGTGTTCGAGCTGCATGGATGGTAGGTCTCGTTCCTAATCTTTCTCCATGCGATTCTAGATACAGGACATGAGATGCTGATCATAATTCAATCAGGTGGCATGTCTTCACCGCAATTGGTGGGTATATCGCCGTGGAGGTTGTGGACATGATCACATCGGGCGAGGTCCACAAGGACCCAACGGACGAGCTTGCTTGGCCCGTTGCCGATGTCGCCAGATTTATAGGGGGAGCACGGGGGACCAAGAAATTGAATTGACAACTGAGTTTGGTGGAAGAGTGGCCGCTGTTAATCTAACCGCAGTGTGCTAGAGACTCAACAATGACTAGAGGGACTTTAGAATGGATACCTCCGCCTTCGTCCCAGCCCGTAAGCACAATTCAGCGTCTACTATTCGAGAATACATTTGCAACTGGCGTAACCAGGACACAAGGCTAGACTCAGTATTAGAACTAGGTCCTAAAGGGCTACATAGGTAGTGGTTAGAAATTATTTAAAAGATATAGTAGTTATTAGAGCTTGGTGCCCTTATATATATATCTCTACTGTTCCCCAACATTCCCAAAGCTCTGATTGGCCCGAGCAAAAGAATCCATTGCTAAGGTAAGGTTCTGAGTAAATCCCAACGAGAATTAAAGTTGGTTAGCAATGTGGGGCAGCTCCGTCCCGGGGAAAAGCACGTCCTATTAAGATACAGCTCTTATTACTACCGACGGGCTTTTCGGATGCTTTGATAAGCGACTTCACTTGCTGCTTCCATCTCGGAAGGAACGGCAGATCATGGGCAGATTTTTTTTTTTTTTCTTCCTTCCATACATGTGATGTGTAGAGCTGTTGCAAGTGATCTTGCTCCCCACAATATGAAGATAGCGAGTAGACGAGCAACTGTCTTCATCCTGACGATATCCACACTAATTGTCGTCCTCATCTATTATGGCAGCTCGTGGTCTGCATCGGTCGGCGATCGAGCCATCCTTGAGATGGGCATACGTAAGACCGTTGATTCTATAGTTCATGATATGTGACTGATGAACCATGACCAACCTCTAGGAATGACCGAGCCTGCCGTGCCACTGTGGAGAGCGGATCGGACGAATATCGAAGGTGGGGATACTGCGCGGGTAAAGGCATCTATCATCTCATTAGTTCGCAATGAGGAGCTCGAAGGCATGCTCTCGTCGATGCGGCAGCTAGAGGCGGCCTGGAACTCTAAATTCAATTATCCTTGGACGTTCTTTAACGACGTCCCCTTCACCGAGGAGTTTAAGAGACGCACGCAGGCGGAGACAAATGCAAGATGCAGATACGGTACTGTCTATCTTTTCTCTCCCTCCCGGGTCAGAGACAAAGTGGTTCTGCGGGCGAGAGGCTGATGGAGAGATGATGGACTAGAGCTTGTTCCCCGCGAACACTGGGAAGTCCCGGACTGGATAGATCATGAGACGATGCAGGAATCGATAAAAAAGATGAAATCCAAGTCGGTCAAACACGGTTCGCAGATCAGCTATCACCAAATGTGTCGATGGTTCTCGGGGTTCTTTTACAAGCATCCAGCTCTGGCTGACATGCAATACTATTGGAGGGTGGAGCCGAATGTCAAGTAAGGCTCTACACTCTGCCCCGTTCAGTCAGTGCTTGTGGCTAAAAGGTGTTATGTAGATTTACCTGTGACATTGACTATGACGTCTTCCGCTATATGGCCGATTACAACAAGACGTACGGCTTCACGATCAATATTTATGACGATCCGAACACTTTACCTTCACTGTGGCCGGAGACACTCTCCTTTTTGCAGGAGCACCCGGAGCATTTGCATCCCGGAAATTCTTTACAGTGGCTCACTGATAGCTCGCAGCGGCCGGATGTGAACCGCATCGCAAATGGGTATAGTACCTGTCACTTCTGGAGTAATTTTGAGATCGGCAAATTGGACTTCTGGAGAAGTAAAGCCTACGAGGAGTACTTTCAGCATCTCGATCGCGCGGGGGGCTTCTTCTATGAGCGATGGGGGGACGCACCCGTCCATAGCGTCGCATTAGGGTTATTTGAAGCGAATTCGAAGATTCACTGGTAACATCTCCCTGGATCGATTCTTCCAGCGACTTGGGGTTAATTCGCAATCTACTGATACAGGTTCCGAGATATTGGCTATCAACATTCGGTTTTCAGCAACTGTCCGGAGTCCTCTAAGTGCCGTGGCTGTCGACCAAATAGATTGGCCCCGTTCGCTGTATGGCTAAACAAGGAAGATTGTCGCGTGAACTGGATCAACCATGTTTGCAAACACCAGACACCAGATGATTCGGGATTATGTAAATAATAAGGTAGGGTATTTGATCTGCAGCTTACAGGCCCTGGGGACTAAATTTGATACGAGGAATTATCTATTATATACTACAGAGGTGGTAGAAACTATGCAATGCCTCACGGGGGCTCAACTGCTTTTTCTAAAAAGGGATATGACTGGTGTCTCCCTACTCAGCGGATGTCCTATCTGCCCAGGGCAGTTTACTTCGCCGTTTCCCAGGGCAGAGTGTGGATATACCAGCGCAGAAGATGGATGACTTACCGGGTCGCTGCTCATTAGATTATGACAATATACCTCTCTCCCAAAGACGTGTCCCAATATTTATTATCCCTCATGGTGCGTCTATTCGATATTCAAGACTAGTGTAACTGACTGCAATAGGCTCATTGCTAACCAAAAATGATCAACCGACATCAGGAGTAAACTCGAAAAGATACCCGAGGTCTAATTTGCCTTCGGTAACTCTGGAGTCTCTGGTATCGTGTCACAGATCGTGGATCCATGGATGCCCAGGGTAAGTACCTTTAATCGCAAACCGCGTATGGTAGCCCTGTAAATTCAAGTCGCCGTCTCAGCGCATCCACACAGAATAGCCGAGGAACATTCTCTGATCGAGCTACGGAAAAATATACACCTCTCGGGGTGAAATAGGACTGCGGAGACATACCCCTATGGAGACCGCCAAAAATGCCCTGCTGTCAGTGATTGTCGAACTGCTTGATAAATTCAATGATCCTGTTCTTTGATTCGCTAGCCGAACTACTTACTCATTTTATGTCGGACAAGAACACTGAGCTATAAACTTTTTCCCTTCCCCAACACTTGGCATCCAAGAGTTCTCTTCCATCTGAACCGGGGTAAAAGATGTGTCCAGGTAAGGTCTTGAGCAACGAGGCTGGTCAGTGGCTATCCCGCCGTGACGAATATGGACAAGAACACCCTGAATGGGAGGAGGTAAGACCATAGAGAGTCCCATAATGTAGTATGCAACAAAGCTAATAGTACTAATCGACAAACAGTTCCATAGCAAGAACAAGACACTTGTTCCGACACTAGTTGGAACCGTGAAAAGCCTTCGCGAAACCATGTTCAATGTCAAAATGAGGGGACAAATCAAGGCTGCGCCTATTACCAAGGGGCTGGCCGTCTATGATCGAACCATATCTTCAGAAAAGGGTGTCGAGATAGCTTTGAGAGTTTACACGCCTTCCCCGCAAGAGGAAAACTTACCAGTAATGATATAGTGAGTTCTATCAATCAATGAAGTCGCTGCGCCAGATATTGATCCGTCCCTTCACAGTTTCCATGGTGGTGGTTGGGCCTTGGGAGATCTCGAGGGAGAGGACAGAACTTGCCGGGTCCTTTGTGTTAGCATTGGAATGGTTGTGGTGAGCGTGGACTACAGGCTGTATTCAAGATTAATCTTTTCTCTCCTCTGGGATCCCACTAACATATGGCAGTGCCCCTGAACACCCTTATCCTGCGGCTCTAAACGACGCATGGGCAGCATTACAATGGGTACACAATCAAGTCTAGTCTTTGATGGTATTCGGAAATAACTTTTTTTTTCTCTCATAACCAGGTGCTTGCCGACCCAGCTAGATACAATATTGACGTCAACAGAACTCTTGTTGGAGGCACAAGCGCTGGCGCAAATCTGGTACTTTTTTTTCCTTTTTAAATCATGAAACTTGCTAACTCTCTCGAACAGGCAGCAGTCTTGTGCCACCAGGCAAAGGTCCGCGGTGTGACCATTCATGGCCAACTCCTGCGCATCCCTGTTGTATGCCAGAGCGATCCCCATTACCGGGAGCTCGGACTGGAGAGCATGAATTACTTTGATAACACACCAATTCTCTGTCGGCAATCTATGGTGCAGTTCCTCGCGTGGTATAACCCAACCGATGCTGCGGACATCTCGGTATCGCCCCTGCTGGCCACAGACTTTGCGGGCTTGCCGCCGGCATATATTCAAATCTGCGGCCGTGACCCATTGAGAGACGAGGGCTTAGCCTATGCAGATAAGCTTGAACAATCTGGGTGAGACTTGTCTCCCACATTCCTTCAAGAATAGTGCCACTCGGTACTAATGCAACTGCCAAAATAGCATTCCTGTCAGAGTAAACGTCTATCAGGGACTTCCCCATGCTTTTTGGATATTTCCAGAAATATCTACGACTGGTGAGGCTGCAAAAGACCTACTGGAAGGGATGAATTGGCTTTTGAAAGGGATTTCAGATGCACAACTAGATAATTAGAGGCCGCGAAATCATTGCCAAAGAGCAGCTCAATTTTGACCGACTTATTGCGGAGCGAAGCGAAGCATGTCTTATTGCCTACCCTTCCAGCTTTTTTTCTTGGCACTGAATCTGATTGGTCCACTTTCTAGCCTTCTGATTGGCTCCTAAAAACCGTTGTCACGTGCCCTCAGAGCTCCCGCTGGCATCGGGGGGCCTGGGGGGCAGCGCCCCCCAGATCTTAATTACTATTTCATAGTATCCTAGAGTCCTAATATAATAAAAGGGGGGGGTCTGGGGGGCCCTGCCCCCCAGGTAATTATTAATATCTTTCTCTACCTTCTGGATCTACTACTAGCTAATAGCCATACACCCATACAGGCCATACCTGACTTGGCTACCTAGCATTTAATTAGTAGTTGATATGGTTTAGTTGAATACCTACAGCTTAGCATACCGCTTGCTCCGCAGGTCTTAGGTGGTCACACCACCTACACCTTGTACCCAATGACAATATGCTGTCAAAACAGCGTGACTATTCATGTTGCAGTACAGGAGTCTTTTATCTTCATTTATCGCAGTATTCGTACAGCCAAGTTCATCCGGGAAATTGGTCCGGGAAAATATGAAAAAAATGGAAGTATCCCAGATGAATTCAGACAGGAAAAAAATAATTGTCTAAAATTCAACTAATTTAGAGACCTTCCCCCATCCACCGGTAGTTCAACTCCCGTTACGAAAGCCGCCTCTTCACTGGCGAGGAAGCATGCTGCATTTGCGACGTCGGCAGGAGTCGCAAGCCTCCCCAGTGGAATACCAGATAGTATCTTAGAGCGATTCTCGGGTGTGTCCGGTTTTCCAAGAACCAAGGGCATCCTATAAAATTAACGATTGCCTTTGTGAGTACATATCGACTAAGCAGGCTGCAAATGAAGACTTACATTGCAGTCTCCCCGGCAACTGGGCAAATGGCGTTGCATCGAATGTTATCCTTTGCTAATTCCGCCGCCAGTCCTTTGGTAGCCTTAAAAATTCATTGAAGATTAGCTAAAAAAAAAGGCTAAAAAAGGAGATCTGGTGAGTGTTTTAACATACCGCACTGGCAGCGCCCTTGCTGGCGGCGTACCAAACAAGATTTGGGCGAGGACGAAGTGCACTGATGCTGGAAATATTGATGAAGACACCGCCACCTCCTTGTTTTTGAATGCATGGAGCAATAATCTTAGCACTGAAATAAAGGCTTTTAACGTTCACTCTGCAAAGACGATCAAATTCCTTTTCGGCAAGCTCGAGAGATGACTTCTTGTATATTAGCCTCATACTACCCTGGATCACTGGGTGCACGTACAATAGCGTGGTTGACAATCCCTGCATTGTTCACCACGATATCGATCCTTCCAAACTGCGACAGTGCGGTGTCGCGCACCTTTTGCCAATCTTCTTCGATAGACACATCTCCCCTCACAGATGTGGCTGATCCCCCAGGCTGAGATGCAGTAACTCTCTCGCCATTTTCTTGGTGCAGGTCAACAATCACCACTCGTGCGCCTTCTTGGACAAATTTAGTGGCGATGCCTTCCCCAAATCCCTGCCCTCCACCAGTGACAATAGCCACCTTTCCGTTCAGCCTTCCTGACATTTTGATGAATGGTTGTCGAGGATAAAGGATAAATAATTTTTGGCAATGATTTGGGCGTCAAGTCTCTACTCGGACGTCATATTATATGTCTTACATTATAGCGTAAGGGATGCGGGATGCGGGGGTATTACTGGGGAGTCTGGGGTAAGTCGCCGATTTCTTTAACCGAGCCGATGCGCATGCGATTTGGGTCGATCCCCCAGAGTTGATCTACTACGGCGGACTATAAGTACGATGTGGACTTTTGGTATTTTTACAGTGATTACATCTTACCACTCCCGCCCTCCCTAC
>JAKLNT010000112.1:0-51937 GCA_022814375.1 Aspergillus quadricinctus | reverse complement strand
AAATTCTTTTAATCTATTATTAATCTATTTATATAGCCTTGCTCTATTACTTATTACCTTTTTTCTTATTTTCTATACCCTTAATCTTCTTATTATTAAACTCACACTAATTAATTTACTTATTTTAGTTAACTTAGTAGCTTAGCTGACATCATTAACTTAGTTAATTTAGTTAACTTAGTCAACTTACTTAATGTAGTTAACTTAGTTAACTTAGTTAACTTAATTAACTTAGTAGACTTAGTGGACTTAGTAGACTTAGTAGACTTAGTAGACTTAGTAGACTTAGTAGACTTAGTACTTAGTTAAGTTACTTAATCTAGTAACTTAGTTAACCTTATCTACTTAGTTAACTTAATTAACTTCATTAACTCTATTAACTTTATTAACTTCATCTACTTAATACTAGAGTTATATTTAGTCTAAGCTCAGGTCCAGCTTAAAACCATTACTAAATTATACTTAAATTTAGATTTAAATTTTAGAATATATAGCTAATCTTAAAGTTCAAACTAATGCAATTTAATTATAGTTTCACCCTAAAAGCCCACCACTAGGCCTACTAGGCCTAGCTAAGTATAATTAGGGCTCTACTACTCTATATAGGCCAGTGGTATGCTTAGGTAATAATCTAAACTTTAATAGTTTTTATAATTTAATTTCTCCTTCCTAGCCCTTATGCACCTATTAAATATACTTATATATAATTATAATATTTATATGAAATCCCTAATAATTACAATCATTCTAATCTATATTAGAAATATTGCTTTGATATCTACACATTTAAATAGGTAGTAGTTAAAGATATATTAAAACTATGATTATTATTAGATCTTAGTATGCTTTTATATATATCTCTGCACCACTTTTATAATAATTTATAATAAAAATAATTATTCTATAATATCTCAGCAACCACTAGGTATCTGAAATAATATTTATATATTTAGTTAGCCTAACCCAGGGGCTATCTAGTGATTTAGAAATTATTAATAGATTCCTAGAAATTAGATATTCCTAAGCAAGAAATAAATAAACAGTTTTTACTAAACCCAGAGCGGACCTAGAGTAGGGAAATTAAATATAAAGTGATTCCCTAGGCTTACTGCCAAACCCAGCCCTATGGTTTAGTAAGGATTGGATTTAATTTTAGTAGGTTAGTTATATAACTCTAACCTTTAGTTAAGTTACTTAACCACTTAGTCCTCTTCATCTACTTAGTTAACTTAGTCCACTTAGTCCACTTTATCAACTTTATTAACTTTGTTAACTTAGTTAACTTTATTACTTTATTAAGCACTAGTACCTTATAATACTCTAGAATTATAGTAGTTAATATAGTAGTAGCTATGCCTTTATATTAGAACTAATTACTAAGTTAGAAGCTTCTCCCAACTTAGTAGACAATAATATCTCTATTAGTTAAGTACTATCTATATAACCCCTTTAGTTTACTATATACAGACTTACTATATCTAATAACTACCTACCCCCTTTATATACTGTGTCCTTGCAGCTAAAAGTATTATTATAATATCTATTTAATACATGCAAACTATATATTCTTATTAGTTTAATTAAAATAATTAATATTATTATTACTCCATAATTCTCACTGTTACAAGGGGGGTAATATAATTAGTTAGTAATAATATTAATATATTACTTAGTGCCATTATATAGTGGTGCAATCTTATTATAGTAAATATATTAAACAGCTTTAGCTATTACTTACTTAGATAATACAGTCACTATAACAGCTCATCATCTTTATAGAGGGATATAGCTTAGCTAGTATTAGAAAAGGGTCAGTAGATCTAGCCAAATTTCACTACTATTTTAACACCAGACTAACCTTAGCTAGTTTAGGTTCTATTCTATTATAAATTACCTTCTCTACTCTATCTACCACTACTACTACTATACTAATTTTCTACTATCTCTAACCGCAAAAGCCCTTTAAATAGTATCAAATTTAAATTATATACAACTATACTTAAATATTTATAAATTTATACTTATTATATGCTTAGTATTAATTAAGAATTAATAGATTCTAAGTTATTTTAATATTAATATTATATATAAGCAGAGTATAAGTAAAGAGAAGAGAAATTAAGTATAAACTTAAGAAGTTACTTATATATATATACCTCTTATTTATAGAATTCCCCTTATTATAATACTTTACATATATATATACTAAAATAAAATAATAAGTAAAGGAATTACCTAGAATCTACTAATTCTTAATTAATACTAAGTATATAACAAGTATAAATTTATAAATATTTAAGTATGGTTGTATATGATTTAAATTTAATACTATTTAAAGGACTTTTATAGTTAGAGATAGTAGAAAATTAATATTAGTAGTAGTAGTAGTAGTAGTAGTGGTAGATAGGTATATACTAAATAGGTACAGAATATCTTATAATTAATTCTAGTTATACACTAGCTAAACTTCTTTTATCTAGCACTAAATAAGCTTTTTCTAACACTAGCTAAGCTATAAGCCCTTTTTATAGCTTTATAATTCTCTTTCTTCTTCTTTCCCTTCCTTCTCCAGTAACTATATTATTATTAATATATATATAAGTGCTTTATCTTATTCTTCTTTACTATGTGTTCTCTATCATCTATTTTATTATCTTTATTATTATATATTCTATTTCCTTTTATTTACTGTAAGTAATTATAGTTACTAGTTCTCTTCTTATAAGCTAATATAATTTATCTATATTAATATAACCCTGCAGTCTTCCTTTATTACTTTATTAATTTTATTATTTTATTAATTTTATCTACTTAGTACCTTTAGTCAAGTCACTTAACCACTTAGTTAACTTGATTGACTTAATTAACTTAGTCTAACTAGTTAACTTAGTCAACTTAACTTAGTTAATATCACCTACTTAGTTAACTTAATTAAACTGGTCAACTGATTAACTTATTTAACTTATTTAACTTATTTAACTTATTTAACTTATTTAACTTATTTAACTTATTCAACTTATTTAACTTATTTAACTTATTTAAATTATTTAACTTATTTAACTTAGTTAACTTAGTTAACTTATTCAATCTAGTTAATAACTTAATAACTTAACTTAGTTAACATCATCCACTTAGTCTAATTAATCAACTAGTTAACTTATTCAACTTATTTAAATTAGTTAACTTGATTAACTTAGTCTAACTAGTTAACTTAGTTAACTTAGTTAATTTAGTTAACTTGTTCAACCTAGTTAATAACTTAATAATTTAACTTAGTTAACTTACTTAACTTAGTCTAACTAGTTAACTTAGTTAATTTATTTAACTTAGTTAATAACTTGACAACTTAACTTAGTTAATATTATTAACTTATTTAAATTAGTTAACTTAGTCTAACTAGTTAACTTAGTTAACTTAGTTAATTTAGTTAACTTATTTAACCCAGTTAATAACTTAATAACTTAACTTAGTTAACTTACTTAACTTAGTCTAACTAGTTAACTTAGTTAATTTATTCAACTTAGTTAATAACTTAATGACTTAACTTAGTCAACATCATTAACTTATTTAAATTAGTTAACTTAGTCTAACTAATTAACTTAGTTAACTTATTTAACTTAGTTAATATCCTCTATTTAGTTAACATCGTCCACTTAGTTAACTTAGTTAACTTAATTAACTTAGTTAACTTAGTTAACTTAGTTAACATCGTTAACTTAGTCAATATTATTAACTTATTTAAATTAGTTAACTTAATCTAACTAGTTGACTTAGTTAACTTATTTAACTTAATTAATATCTCATCCTCCACTTAGTTAACATCGTCCACTTAGTTAACTTAGTTAACTTAGTCAACTTAGTTAACATTATTAACTTATTTAAATTAATTAACTTAGTCTAACTAATTAATTTAGTTAACTTATTTAACTTAGTTAATATCCTCTACTTAGTTAACATTATCCACTTAGTCAACTTAGTCTAACTAGTTAACTTAATTAACTTATTTAATCTAATTAATATCCTCTACTTAATCAACATCATCCACTTAGTTAACTTGGTTAACTTAGTTAACTTAGTCAACTTAATTAACTTAATTAACTTAGTTAACTTATTAACTTAGTTAATAACTTAATAACTTAACTTAATTAACATCATTGATTTATTTAACTTGGTTAACTTAGTCAACTTAGTCAACTTAGTTAACTTAGTTAACTTAGTCAACTTAGTTAACTTAGTTAACTTAGTCAACTTAGTTAATATTATTAACTTATTTAAATTAGTTAACTTAGTCTAACTAGTTAACTTAGTCAACTTATTTAATTTAGTTAATATCCTATCCTCTACTTAGTTAACATTATCTACTTAGTCAACTTAGTTAATTTAGTTAATATTATTAACTTATTTAAATTAGTTAACTTAGTCTAACTAGTTAACTTAGTTAACTTATTTAATTTAGTTAATATCCTCTACTTAGTTAACATCATTCACTTAGTTAACTTAGTCTAACTAGTTAACTTAGTTAACTTAGTTAATTTAGTCTAACTAGTTAACTTAGTTAACTTATTTAATCTAGTTAATATCCTCTACTTAGTTGACATCATCCACTTAGTTAACTTGGTCAACTTAGTTAACTTAGTTAACTTATTAACTTAGTTAATAATTTAATAACTTAACTTAATTAACATCATTGACTTATTCAACTTAGTCAACTTAGTTAACTTATTTAACTTAGTTAACTTAGTTAACTTAGTCAACTTAGTTAATTTAGTTAACTTAGTCAACTTAGTTAACTTAGTTAACTTGGTCAACTTAGTCTAACTAGTTAATATAATAACTTTAGTTAAGTTGCTTAATCTAGTGGCTTAGTTAACTTTATCTACTTTATAAATCTAGTTAACTTAGTAACTTAGTTAACTTAGTCTACTACTATAGATAACTTAGTTAACTTTATTAACCTACTCATTCTAGTAATTAAATACCAGACTATTTATCTATTTCTAACTTCCCTTTCTATTAATTCTTCTAAGAATTTAGTTAGATTTATTAAATAAGCCTCCAAGGCCCTTCTTCTATATTAATATATTAAATTAGAGCTATAGATCTATTCCAGCCTGTCTAACTACTATAGATATTAATATCTTAGCTCCTATAGCTATAGATAGTACTAATAGAGATATCTTAATAAGTAATATATCTACTAAAGCTTCTAAAGCACTCTAGCACCTTAAATAATTATTACTACTTATTATTACTAAGGCAGACCTTATTAAAGAGCTTTATAAATATAATATTTATAATTAGTAAATCTAGTATAACTTTAAAGAATAGTATAAGGCATTTACACACCTAAACTACACTATCCTTATTATTAAATAACCCACTATTAGTGACACTGCAGATTCTAGACTCTTTAATATTAATAATACTAAATTTAATTCTAAAAAGCCTTAGAGTCTTTATAAGTACTTAGGATGTGATATACTTTATCTACTCTTGTAGAGGCTCCCTAATATAGAGTATATCTCTAATAAGAATTACTAGACCTTTATATAGAGTTAGTAGAAGGCGATTACTAAGATTTATATAATTATTAAGAATCTAGACTAGATATCTTATAATAATAAGAAAGTATATTTAGACTTCTCTAGGACTGCTATAAAGGAAGATATCTTACTCTACTAGTAGATAATTAGCTTACTAGTATAGTTCCTCTATAGGACTAGACTAGATATTATATCTATAGTTTTAAAGCTTATTAGATTTACTAGAAATCCATCTTCTAAATACTTTACTGTAGTTAAGCAAGTGTTCTATTATTTATAAGAGATCTAACTACTCTTACTTTTCTATCCCACAATGCTAGGGACTCTTAAATTTAAGGTTAATACTAACTAGGCTAGTCCCTATATAAATAATACTCTCTTACCTATATATCTTCTTTATATTTAGTGTATTACTTATTATACTTAATCTACTACTTTGCATATAGATAGCTCATCTTTATAGCTAGTTATTTATTAAATCTTAATACTATATTATTCATCTATTTCTACAATGCCTAATATATAGGTAATTATAGTGCACTTATAGTAGTTCCTACTCTATTATAGTACTAGTATATAGATAAATAGCATCCTTAAATTAGATAAGTTCCTTATAATTAATCCATTAGCTAGTTATTTACTTGTACACAATAGTAAAGCCTAAAGTATTAGATATAAGGAGAATCTGTCTCTTAGAGTTAAAGTATATAAGAATTAGGATTCTAATAAAGGCATTCTTTAAGATATAGAATACTTTTTAAGCTTCCTTTAACTAGATAAAGGGGCCTATCTTTCACCTATTTTTCGCCCCCTTAATAAGGTCTATCTAGGGACTTATAATCTATAAATATACCTCTATAAAGTATTGGAAGAACCTTATAAACTCTAAGAAGATCTAGATATTATAAAATAAATAAGGCATCAGCTATAAGAACTATGCTTAGTTACACTAGATATACTTAGACACTATCTTATCCTATAAGGTAGCTGTAGAACTTAACTTTAGTCTAATAGAGTATACACTTCAATAGCTTAGTATACAGATTCATACTTTAAAGATACTAGATAATATCCTTAACCTACTATTTATTCTGCTCTTTACTTTATAAGCTATATAAGGATATTATCTAGATAGATAATATAGAACTTCTTAAGAGTTCCCTATATCATCTTATTAATATAGGCCTGAAAAGTGGCAGGGGTATTAATTAATAAGAATAGCAAGACTAAATACTTAAACTAGCCATAATATATATAGAATACTGTCTTCTACTTATAGCTCACTAGATATAGATATAATAGTAGGTATTCCCCAGATCTAGAATTATAAAGAACTTCATACCTTGAGTGTAGTTTATTAACTTATCTATCTAAGGCAAGGGGTAGTAATTCTTAATTAGTATAGCATTTAGTACCTAGTAATTAACTTAGATACATAGGCCTCTACCTAGCTTATTTATAAAGAGCCCTAGTGCTACTACTAGATCTAATAATTCTTTTAAATTCACCCCTTCTTTAGTATATTATTAAGTTATTTACACAGAGCCTCTATTTCTAATAGTAATATAGTAAAGAGAAGGCTATATAGCATGCTATCCTATTAACTAGTTATATCTTATAGACTATTCTATCTAAAGGTAAGATACTGGCATCTTTCTCTAGTAATACCTTCATATACACTCTATATATATAATATATAGTCTAATATTAATATACTCTTCTAGGACCCTCACCAGCTAGCTAGTAGTTTTTAATTTATCTATTTAGACTATATATAGGAACTTTAACAACCTCTCTATTAAAGAACTCAATCTTAACCTTATTATTCTTAATAGCAGGGACAGGTAGGCCAGTAGCTACTAATATAATACTAAGAAGGCAAAATATATTCTAGTTTAAAGAATAAAGTAGTAACTCCTCCTCTATTATTATTAGTATATAGGACCTTCAATACCTTAATAGGCTTATTATTAAATATATTCTAAGAATCTATATCCTACTTATCTAGAATAGTCACTGTAAACACAGTACTATAATAATAAAGCTATAAATAAATTTTCTTATATAGCTTCCCAATCTTCTGGTAATACTTATACTTCTAAAATAAAATATTACTAATATATTTAATATACTTGACACACTTAATATACTTAACATACTTAATATACTTAACATACTTAATATACTTAATATACTTAATATACTTAACACACTTAATATACTTGACATACTTAATACACTTAGTCAACTTAGTCTAACTTAGTTAACTTAGTTAACTTGGCCAACTTAGTAAACTTATTTATTATTTAGCTTAATTATTAGATATTTAACTTGTTTAGCCTTTTCAACTCCTTTAATATATTTAACTTATCCATCTATTTAAATGGTCAAATTAAATACACCGCCTAAGCTAAGTAGGTAAGGGAGTGTAGTATAAATAGACTATAGCTAGACTATAAATTATAAATAAGTGTAAATAATTAGATTAGTAGAACTATATTTATGCAAGCTATTAATAGCATTAGGTATCTAAGCCTAACTAATATATATCCTTCCCAGATATAGCCAAAACTGCTAGCTATAATTAATTCCCTTAGTAGCTACCTGCATAAATAGATAAATATATATATTTAACTCTATAACCTCTTCAGACACCTACTTCTTTACACTTACTAAGTATCTTCTTAAGATCTTAACTATATAATTCTTCTTACCCACTACTAGCACTGTAATATGTTAGACCTATTAGTATATTTATTTATTTATTTAGCTCAGGAAGGAATTAGTAAGGTGGCTATAGATTATAGTAAGCTAACTAACACTCTTATAAATCTCTAGTTTTATATCTAACTAATATCTAGGTAAGCTAATCTTATAGGTCTTTAATAGAAATACTTCCTATCCTAAGATATGCCTTACAACCTAAATTTATTAGAAGATATAGAATATAGATCTTAAGAGGATATATATATAATAGGAAGTGCCTATATTACCTACCTACCTCTATACTATCTGATTTCCTACTAACTATATAGGAAGATCACCTTTATCTTAAAAATTATTCATAAACTTCACTTCCTTAAGATTTACTTAGTATATATAGGGAACTAATTTAAAAATTATTCTTCTATCTATTTCCTTTTCTATCTTCTCTTTATTTTATATTATCTCTGCTCTAACCTCCTGTCTAATCTCTACTTTATCTCTTAATTATCTATTAGCTTTTATTTAACTTTTACTTATCTCTCACTAAGTCTCTGATCTGATCTCCTTTATATTAAAAATTATTTATAAACTTTATTTTATTAAGATTTACTTAGTATATATACTAAACTAACTTTAAAACTCTTTATCTACCCCTCCTTCTTCTATCTTACTTTCTATCACTTTTCTCTTGCCTTATCTTTAGTCTAATCTCTTATTATATCTTCTCTTAATCTCTTATCTATTTCTTAATAACTATTTTATTTTCTTCTTATCTATCCTAGGCTATAGTAAGTCTAATCTACTGCAGACTATATATATTTAATGTTATAAGTTAAAATTCCTTTCCTTACCTATTCTATATTACTAAGGCTAACTATGGCATTCCTACTCCTATAATTATAATTATAGATAGACTCTAAGCTAATAAATATACTAACATCCTAATATAGGATAAGATAATACTACTAAACTTTAGTGCTAGAAGTATAAGCTATCTAGCAATCATAGTATAGGATACTAAAGAGGGACCCTAGTTTATTTATAAGTAAAATAGAGAGGAAGAAGATATTAAGCTCTAATTTATACTACTTATATAGATAGGTTGCTATTCCTACCTTAAGCTCTATTATATTATCTATTACTAGGTTCTATTATAAAAAGAACTAGTACTTACTATAGGCCATATATTCCTAATAATATTCTATATTAAATTAATTTAAGCCTAGCCTATTATTACTAAAGATAAAGAGAATCCTTCTATAGATGCTATTATTATCTATCCCTCACTTTATAAGCAATACAGCCACCTAAGAGAAGCCCTTAATAACTATTCTATCTAGATGATCATTATATCCAAGCACCTAAATATATCTATATATACTACTAACCTCTTTTACTATTATTCCTTTAGTGACTAGAATATATTAATTACTTAAATCTACTAGCATCTAGGGAATTAGCAGCTAAGGTTTTTTATCTAGGGCTATAAAGTAGATAAGATACTTCTTTAGCTTAATATATAGCTATTAGAGAATATAAATAATAATCTACTCTATATTTAGTACCCAGGACACCCATATAAGGTCTTTCTTTAGATTAGTAACTACCCTAATTAAGATAATTATCTAGTCATCACCCAATCCACAAAGCCTAGCTTTCTTAGTTTAAAGGAATATATAACTCTACTAGGCTATAGCCTAATTTATAAGTATAAGTATATAATTAAGTAGATGACATCCCTCTCTAATATAATTATAACTATAAAGGTGATCTCTATACTATAGGTGGGCTTATAGTAGTATATTAGATTCCTTAAGCTCCCTAATAAGTTTAGCCTTAATCTACAGTCTGGTGATGCAATAAAGGTTAACTTTAATATTAAAGAGGTAGAATTATATACTAACTAGTATATATATATAGTAGACCCTCTGCTAATTACCCCTCTAAAGGCCATCACCATCCTTCTAACTTAATCTTAGGATAAGAAGGAATAGGAATGGGTGAGCTTTAATAATATCCTAGAACCCTTAATAATTCTGATTAATACTTTAGGCTTAATCCAGACAGCTAGATATTTATTTATAGTAAATAACTTATAGAAGGTAGTAGTGAATATCTTATTCTCTAATAAATTATTTAAATAGTAGATTACAGCCCTGCAAGAGCTCTAAGATAAGTATATAGAGAAGGTATTAACTTAGTTAACTCTACTTAGTAATAACTTCCTCTATTTATAAGCTATTAATATATATTAGATAATTATAGATAACTTCTCTACTCTTATTAATTACTTTTAATTTAATAATATACAGCTAGCTATATTTGCATATCTCTATATACTATTAGATAGGTTTAGTTTTATCTAAGGGCCCTCTAGTACTAGAAAAATCTACTAGACAGTCTAAGCTTTTATCCTCTTTCTTATATATAATAATTATTATACTAGTAGACAGTATTAGGTCATGCTCCTAGCACTATCTAATAATATTATTAATAATCTTGCTATTAGGCTTAAGGAAGCTTACTTATAGTTTATTCTAGACTATAAGATAATTATAGTCTATATCTATATACTTAGTACTAAGGATAATCTTCTCTTAATACTAGTAAAGAAGTAGTATCCCCCCCTAGCTAATACCTAACTACTTATTATTATAGAGGATAACTCAGTCTATAATAACAGTCTCCTTACATAGCTTACTCTTATATAGATATTATTTAAATTTTAACAGGCCTAAACTATATAGCCACTAGGTATGAAGGACCATCAGATATAGTAGGTCAAGCTAAGTATTAGTTATTAGATGCTATAACTTTCCAGCATTATTCTTATCCTATAGTTAACCTCTAATATATTCACCTCCTTCTATAAGCACTATTAACTTTACTAGATAAAAGAGGAATTTAATAATATTATCTAGACAGACTTTTATATATAGAGTAAGGAGCTATATGATATAGTGCTTGCTTATATAGATGCTATTATATATATCTTATATATAGCTAGTAAGACCACTATATAGAATAATATGCAGCCCCATACTATCTTAGTTAAGGAGGCTACTTAAGCTACTAAGCCTGAGCTATAGCTGGTATTAGGCTTCTTTAATCCTAATATCTTTATACTTATTAGTAATCACCACTAGCTCTATCTACTAGTACTCTTATATCATAAGTAGAACCCTCTGACAGATCAGCTATATATTTTACTTTTCTCTTAGCTCCACTAGAATAGCCTATATACTATTATACTTATAGAGTAGCACCATATGCATAAGAGTATAGTATAGATAATTAGTTTAGTATTCTATAATAGCAAGCTATAGACCAGTCATGCCACTACTAATTAGATCTATAAGCTAGCCCACTAGATTAACCTATTTAATTATTGCATATTAGGCTGTGGAGGGTAAATAATCTTCCTTAATATAAAGAATAATATTAATCACCACAATACCCAGCAACAGTCTTATCTTAATTTAGCTTATTATAGTATTACTACTATGCTTATAATTTAACTACTTTCCTAGTAAGTTACTAATTTAATTATAATTACTATTCTCACCCCCTACTATACCTAGCTCTAGGAATACTAGATGCTCTTTACTATTCTATAATAATAACAGCCCAGTCTAGGACTATATTTTATATAGCTTAAGACTATTAACTCCTTTCAGGGTAGAGAATTAAATATAATTATACTTAATCTTACTATTACTTCCTCACTAAGCTTTATATAGAAGCCTAATTATCTAAATATTACTCTAAGTTAGGCTAAACATGCCCTCTATATCATCAGAAACTACAGAGTAATGGATAGACTAACTAGAAAAAAGAAATAGAGTCTATTTATATACTAACTTCTAAAGTATATCTCTTAGTATAGCTATTAGATACTAGTCTTAGATAACCTTATAATCACTCTGCCTAAAGCCACTATTAATAAGCTAATTAATAGGTAGGTAAGTGGAACCTGGAATATAAATTATATAGATATAGATAGTATAGTGGCCTAGTCTAATATAAGCAATAATACTTCTATAATAAATAGTCTATCTAATATTACTATTAAAGAATAGAATAACATGCAGGCGAGCAGGACTGGGGATAAGAATGATATAGATTTAGATAGTACAGTAGTCAAGCCTGGTATAAGTAAATATAATTCTACTACTATTAGTTTATACTAGTAGGTAGCCTTTTATTATAAGATTACTCACTAGTTTAACTATATCACTATATTATATATACCTAGCTAACTTCCTTAGAGTATATCTCTAATCTGTAAGTAGTCTTAGCTATCCCCCTTATCTATAGATAACTACTAGTAATATACTCTAGGTCCTTTTGCCCTGTAAGGAAATAATTTAACTTATCTTAGTAGTTATAATTACTCTCTCTATATCTAATCTCTAATACTTCTTATAATTAGTTACTTTAGTAAATACCTTATTCTATTAATTAGTACCCTTATAAGGATTAGAGCAGCAGTATCTAGAAGTCAGATGCCCCCTATCTAATAGTTTTATTAGACCTTTAGCATGGCCTTACTTACCTTAACTATATCTCCTACTGAATCATCCCCCATAGCAGATATTAGCTTGGTTAGTTATCATTCTAGCTATTATAGCTTGTTTAATAATTAATCTAGCTTATATTCTTGCTTAAGCTTACTGACTAGAGTGAGATAACTATAGCTATACTTCTATATTTAATTTAATAGGTGAGTTAGTTTATTTCTTTACTGCTTCTTTTATTTAACTCTTTTCTATACTTTTTCTATACTATGTGCCATTTCTAATTTAAAACTGCTATAGTAGGTTTATATATTTAGTATTCAAGGTATAGATCATAGTGTTCACTAGTGTTGGCCTGTGTGATTATATTTTATTTATCTTCTCTTAGCACTATCTTTTACTTAGTAGAGTGATCTGTCTAATAAACTAACATAGTCTGGATCTATCTAGTAGTTAAAGTATACTAGACAGATATTTTCTTTATTATTTAATTAAGTTAGTCAAGTTAGGCAAGTTAGGTAAGTTAGATAAGTTAGGTAAATAGGTATAGTTTATGCAGTTAGTGCAGTTGTTTAATCCCTTACTAGTATAGATTAAGGGTTATTTATTAGTAACAGTGAATAACACTATTACTCCTACTTCTTTATCTACTTATTTCTTTTTATTATTTTTATCTCCCCTGTCTATAATAGTAAATAAATATAATTAGACTAATACATCTACTTATAGTAACTAACTTATTTAAATAAATTTCCCCTACTACTAATATTCCTTTAACTACTTAACTTTCTTTATATAGCTTTATTCTATAACTCCTTTATAATTTTAATTCTGCTATATTGTCTACCAGGCTTCTAATTATAACTAGATTATCTACACCTCTATTATCTATAGATGATATAGTTAGATGAATTATTTCTTTACTACCTACAGATCCCACCCTATATACAATACTAGCTCTTATTTAGTTTAGAATAAAGACTAATAATATTAATAGCTTATTATATAAGGCACCCTTTACTATTAAGTTTAATAGGCTATAAACTAAGAATCCCTATTTAGAGCCATATAGATACTGGTTAGTCTTTAGCTCTAATTAATTACTTAAGTTCCTCTAAAATATGCTCTATAAAGCCTTAATAGATTTAATTAATTCTAATCATTTCCTTATTAGTAACAGCTTTAAAATAGGAAGATAAAATATAGTATAATATATAACTTTAAGACAAGAACTATAATAAAGAAGATATTAGAGATCTAGAAGTTTTTTAGTACTAAGATAGTAGATTAGAAGAGTATTAAAGAGCTAATATAAGAAATCCTTTAGTTAAAGCCACTCTATACTTCTTATAAGAAGAGGATAGATAATACTTTACACACAGAGCTTTAAGCTAATATTAATAAAGAAATTAACTATATACTGCAATGCATCAAGACTAAGTATAATAATAATAAGCTAGATACTATTATAAAGCTCTACTACCTTGCTATCATTCTTAAGAATTATAAGAAGAATAACTAGAAGATACCTACCCCACAGAGCAGTGAAGCTCCCTAGGCTAGAGAGTATTTATTAGAGTTAGTAATATTATTAATACCTTTATATACAATACATCTACTATTAGTTATAGAAATAGAAAACCAATACATCATAGTTAAGAGGACTAGACCTAGCCTAGGAGATATATATATATTTATACTTAATTAATTTATTAGATTAGGTACCTTACTATCCAATCACTAATATATTAACTAGACAGAGCTAAGTTAATCTAAATTTATAAAGATTATTAGAGATTTATATAGCTAAAAAGAGGATACTTACTATATCACCTATAATCTTATAGATAATAATAGTAAATTAGAGGTTACTGTTACTATATCTAATAAAGTAATATAGATTAGAGGTCTAGTAAATATAGTACCTAACCCTATTATATTCAACTTAGATCTAATTTCTTATAAGTATTAATTAACACCCAGCACCTTTTCTAATATTATTAATTATATTAAAGTTACACATACTAATATTACAAGCAGGTCTCTCTACCCTATAGATAAACTATCTAGAAGACCCACCTTTCCCTAATAAAACTAATCTATATACTCACAGGGGATTATTTAATAATATTAAGCAGAGGGTACAGAAGTAGCTATAAAATATAGAGAAGTATTAAGACCTTATAATCAAAGCCTAAAGCAGAGCTAATTATTATCTAGTAACTCTAATAATAGTAATCTACTATTAGGTGGTGTTAGGAGGAAATATACTAGGGTTAAATATATTAAGTCTAGATAATCTCCATAGACTTAATATTCACAGAATTAGATACTAATTATATATAGCTTTTCCAGAGAATCCTCCAGTCTACTCTAAGACCCTAACTATTATATAGATAATAATACTAGCAATGTAAATACAAATAAGTATTAGTCAGAGGAGATAGGTAAGTATAGATATAAAGGAGATCCTAAAGAGGAAGAACTAGAGATAGCATCTAAAAAGGAAATAGAAAAAGGATAGAATAAAAAGCTAGAGGAGTAAATAATTAACTCTATTAAGAAAATAGTTAATTAATATAGTACTAACTAATAGAATAAAAGATCTACAGGCCCTACTCATAATAGTAACCCTAGAGGTAATATAATAATTATAGATCTTAATAATTATAAGAGTATAAAAGACTAGAATAAAAATTATATTAATAAAATTACTAGCCTATTAGAGGAGGAGCTAACTAGAGGGTAAGTAGTTATATACTATATTATATATCTTATATCTTTAGAGTACTTAATTACAGACTAATAATATAATAACTAGAATATAATACTTTTAGATCTAATTCACTGTTAACTAGCTAGATCTAAAGACTTAGATAGAGTACTAGAAGTTCTATAAGTTTAATAATAACTATAGAAAAAAGCCTAAGGAAATAATTAAGATCTCTAGCCTATATTAGAAACTCAAACCTCACCAGGCCTATATAGTATATTAGATGTTAAAAACTAAGCTAAGACTAGGTAGAGGGTATCTAGCTAATAATATAAGCCTAGAAAAGGTAAGCATATCTGCCACTATTTAGGTATTATTAATATAGAATATAAATACTAACCTATTTTATATTAGCTATAGACTACTACTATAATTACTCTCTGTATTCTTAGCTACTAGATATATCTAGTCTAGTAGATAGTAGAGGTATCATAGACAGCTAGTAATAATAAATATCTCCTCTATAGTAATTAAGGACTAGATATTATATATTTAAGTATAGCTAACTTCCTAATCTACTACCTCTATATAGAGTCTAGCCCTATAGCTAAATATATCACCCCCTATTCTAATTTAAATCTAGTTATTACCCCCAGGCGCCTCCTTATAAATTAGATAAAGGAGTAGAAGGCTATAGTTAAAGACTATCTATTACTAAATATAACTCTTCTACTTAGCTATAGCACTGCAATACTAGGCATCTAAAGTATTAAGAGATTTATATAAAAAGAATTACTTATGATTACTAAGGCTAAGAAGTGGATTTAGATATATATATTAATAGTAAGTAAAGATATAAGGTAATAGATTAATAAGATATAGATATTTAAAGCTACTTTATATAAAGAGATTAGTATTATTTTTAAGGATATAGACTAATTTATAATTCTATTAGCCCCCCTGAGTATTGCAAACCATATAGTATACTACTTAACTATAAGAGATATAGCACTAAAATCTATAACTAGCCTAGGTTTATAGAAGAAGTATCTATAAAAAGTTAAGATAAATAGCGCCTGGTTTATATATATATTTAGAGATAAATACTATAAGAAGAAAAATAAATTAGTAATAACCCTTAGGCTTTTAGATAGTCCTTTATATAAGTAAATTAGGCCAGTAATATAGCTATTAAGTAGAACACCATTCTAGACTTCACCTACTAATATAGTATTTTATATAAGCTTACTAGAGTAATCTCCTTAGATATAGTATTAGGTACTGGGTTACTATATAGCTTAATATATAAAGTAACTTAGATACTAATTTAAGATATAGATAAATAAGTCTAATACCTAGCTCTAACCTCTTATTTAGGAATTCAGACTTATACTTACCACTCTGGAATTTATCTAATAAATAAGTAATTCTAGATAGTTTAGATATATATTAGCTAATTTACCTCTAGATAATAGAAAGGATGTGGCATGCCCCCTTTCTAAAGCCTATCTTAATTAAATTAAATTAATAGAGTTAGGGTTATTAGATGAACTAAACTAGCTTAATACCACTACCTAGCAGTCTCAGCTAGATGGCTAGAAGTTATAATTAAAACTCTTAGCAGCCAGCACCCATAAGCTTAAATAACTATAGATCCTAATAAGCTTCTCTAGACTTCTTAATCTTATTAACTAGCTAGATGGTCTTGAGAAGCTCATATTTTTATAAACTAATCTTAATAAACTAGAATGGATTAATGACTGAGCTAAGTATCTAATCTATAAGAATCTAAATATAATCCTAAAGGGCTTATCAAAATTTAAATATCTATATAAAATAATTAATAAGAGCCTTACTAATTACAAGGGCAGGCCAGAGAAGTTCTTATTTATAATAAAGCATCCTATGACAGTATATATTCTAAGCTTAGTAGGTCTCTATCCTATTCTAAATCTATTATTAGTATAATTAATCATTAATTCTTATATATCTATATCTTACTAGGCCTTGGAAAATATATTTCCTAATTATTATATAAAGGCTTTATAGGTGAGTAATAATAATTACTAGAGTTATATTAATGCCTTCTAGAATAATAATACTAAAGCTAAAGTAGAGCTTAATAATAGAAGGATAATTTAAAGTCTTAACATCCTTATATCCATTACTAGAGTAATTAGCACTAGCTATATATATACTTATACCTTCTAGGCTGTCCTATTTAAGCCTGATAATCTAGAAGATATAGAAGAATAGGTATTTATATAACTCTACTAGTTTAGTTAGAATAACCCCTAAATAACCTGTATTTACTTTATAGTGCTAGATATAGAGTATAAGGCCCAGATCTTCACTTACTAAGGGAACCATAGACAACTAAAGTCAGTATCTAAGTAGAGTAGTAAAGTTCCTAAGTAAAGTCCTAGTCTAGATAAGCTCCTTAATAAATTTATATCCCTAAATAGCCCTATTAATATATAAGGGGTTACTATTTAAAACCTAGCAACTAAGCTTAAGTTAAGAATATTATTAACACTACTAAGAACCACAGGTATAATAGGGCTGATGATCTATAATTCTAAAGTACTAATTACTATTTATATCTACTTAGACATTATCCCTATCTTTTTATTAGATCTATCTCATAGATTAGGGAAGGGAATCTATTAACTAATTACTTAACCTTAGGATTCTACACTTTAAGCTACTTTCTATAGTTGCATAGTTATACTTATATATATAATTCTAGAGCTTAGCATATCTAAATAATCTATAGAAGATTATCAGGGCTATAGGCCACTAGATAGTAGCTAATATTACTACTATATTAACTCTGCCAGCAAAGGCATCTCTATTTAAGACTAAATTTACTATAATTAGTACTAATCCTTTCTCTACTAAAATATCTCTAATCTATACTCCCTAAGATATAGGTGCTTGGCTATCTGTAAATAATCTATACTATTATCTAGACTAATAATATCTTCAGCTCTAGTATAGTCCTTCTCTAATATTACAGTCTTAAAGAATGCATGACTATATATAATATTAATAATCTCTACACTTTAACCATACAGCTTCTACACTAGACTAATTTATGAAATTCTTTAAATAGAAAGAGTCTATTATACTCTTTACTTAGTATTATACTTTATATGCCCCCAAGCCTCTATATCTATCTATATTAAATAAGTGCTTAATCATCTTTATAATTCTATCTATATATTTATTAGAATAGCCCTATACTAACTACTATAACAACCCTATAGGGCGCAGGCCTCTCTATAGAAACTCTAGTTCTATTCTCTATTATATATCTTAATATTAGGCTATATAATACTATTATAAGCTACTTATAGTAGATTTAGCGTCCACTACTTATATATATCCTATTAGAGGAGTTAGAAGTAAATACTATAGTTTTAGATCCCCTACTACTAGAGTAAGTAGTAGGATGAGTAAATAGGGTAGATTAATAATTAGATAGCTAGCTATATTCAGCATAGCAGGCTATAAAGGGGAGCTACTACTATTTATAGAGCTGGAGGTGAATTTAAAGCATATTAGTTCTAAGGTAGATAATATATTGTCTATATTTAGATAGAGAGAGGCTAATTACTTTTCCTTTTTTAGATAACTTATAGATATTAATAGTACTTAATTACTTTATTTAGATTAATTAGTATTAGATGAAAGACAGTGATTAGTATAGAGCTCTTCTCTATATTATTCTCTATAGGATATTCCTCCTTCTCTTAGCAATGTCTTCTATAACTATATCTATAGTGTTACTATATTAGGCACTATCACCTTGTATCTAATTCTTAGTCTTATATAATCTACTCTTAATAAAGCTTCACCACAGACCTATCTAACTACAAGCCCCTATTATAAACCTACTATATTTAATGCCTCATCTGCGGGATATTTCTTAGCTAGCTTAATATCTTACTAAATAGCTAATATTCTAGATTACTGCTTCCTGCCCTTAATTTTAACTAGGTATATAAGACTTCTAATCCTGATATATACTTTTATTATATACTAGTTAACAATAGCTAGAGTTAGATAGTATATATATAGATCCTCAGGGATGTTCTACACTATGGCCCAGATGTATAGTATATAAGGCCTAGTAGCATACCCACTTATACTATTATATATTGTCTTTATTATCATGTGGATCTTCTTATTATATAGTAGTAGTACTCTAGTCAGTAGACCAGATAATATATAAGGGTAAAGTCCTCTATTATTTATCACTAGATTAGTTATACTTCTTAGCTGGCCACTCAGGACTTATATCTACATGATCTAGTTTTCAGCCTTATATTTTATCTCACTATTAAAATTCTTATTCTATAGAGATAAGGAAGCTCTACCCCTATAATAAATCTTCTTTAAATAATTAGTAGATAAAGTTATATATCCTAGTAATAATAATAGTTCTAAGATATATATATTATAGATAAAGCTATATAGCCCATGCTATTACTAATCATGCCCTAGGTTAGTCTGGTTGGTCTGGTTAATCTAGTTAGTCTAATTAGTCTAGTTGGTCTAGTTAGTCTAGTTAGTCTAGTTAGTCTAGTTAGTCTAGTTGGTCTAGTTAGTCTAGTTAGTCTAGTTAGTTTAGTTTATCCAAGTTATCTAAGTTATCTACTTCCTCTACTTTATCTAGTTTATCTACTTAATCCAGTTCATCATCCACTGTCTACTATTAGATTTATTCTAATCCTTCTATTTATTAATTATTTAGTTTATCTACTTCATCTACTTTATCCACTTCATCTACTTTATCTAGTTCATTAATTATTATTAATTAACCAGTTTATTTTATACCTTTAATTAGTTCAGTTCATCCTATTTATATACTTTATACACTTCACCCTATTTAATTATTAATTAATTTTATTTAATTAGGGATGACTCTATAGAATTATATTATATTACTTTATACTATATATATCTATAGGGATTTTAATTTATTAGCATTATTATACTATTATTAATATATAATACTATAATTTATAGCTAGATATCTATTAGAATCTTATCTTTTCCTGTAATATTACTAACTAATCTAATATTATATAAGTACTATTAGATATTATATTTCTGCAAGTCTTAAATATTCCTTAGGCATACTCTTCTTTAATAATAAGAGGGAGACTAGCACAGTAACTATTATTTATAGATAAATACTAATATAATAGAGATATTAATAGGTTTTATAAATCTTCTCTTACTAAGTTTAGGTTAGTAACTCTAATATTTAGAGTTTAGACTATGCCTAATCAGACTTATACTTTGAAACTAGATAAAAAATAGGATTGTAAACACCTTTAGAATAGATCTATAAGTTTATTATACTATACCACTGGCTTTAAGTAGGTAAAGATATTATAATTAATAATAGGGTTAATAAGTAAGCCAGTATATTTACTAGAGGGCAATATTCTAGATAATATGCTTTAAAGTTATAGCTATATTATACCTTAACTATTAAAAGCTAATAGTTAAAGTTTAAGTCCAGGAGCTATAGTATAAAGTTGATTTTATAAGATTTTAGGGTTATAAGGAGATATTATATTATACATAGCCTATACTAAGAGGGGTCCACTTCATTAATAACCTAGATATTGCGAGAGAGTAGATCTAGTAGATGAGGCTTATTTATAGGCTTAGTAATAGTCTCTATAGCAGATATTATAAGGTTATTTATAGGATAAGGAGCCAAAACTTAATAAGATATAGAATCTAGGGATATATAAGTAAGATAAATTAATCTAACTTTTAAATATTTACTACCTTGACCTAGTATAATTAGCTTATATATATAACTTAAAGCTAAGATCTGCTCTTACTATAACTAAGATATAGAAGTTAGCTATTATTTAAATTCTAGTAGATGCAGTAAGGGAATTAGTATATATAGGATTTAATAAGATAAAGTCTAATACTATAGTAAGGAAATAAGGGAAATATATTAAAAGAAGCACTGAATTAAAGGAAATAATAAGAAAGATACTTAAGGGACATTAAATACACTAAATAAACTTAATAGATATACCAGTAGGAATAGTAAATAAAGGAAATATATTAACTATTATAGGTATAGTGGAAGAAGTACTAATAAGAATAATAATAGAGACTATAAATACTAAAATCTATATAATATAATAAGCTATGTAATCTCTATAAATAAAATAATAAGAACTAATATACTCTCTCCTTATAAGTAATAACTAGAAACTATCTCTATACTCATAGCAGTATATACTTAGTTAGAAGATAGATGATTACTTTAATAAAAGTAAATTATATTACTTATAATAAAAGAATAAGCAACTATAATTACTCACAGTAAATAAAATAGAATATATAATTATAAAGATAATCATGCAGATAATAAGAAATATAGAGTAAAGAGGAATAAGATAAAGCACTTATAATCTAATGCTATTATAGTTACTAGAGAGAGAAGAGAGAAGAAGAAGAAGATGTCTATAAATATATAAAGATAATAAGCTAGTAGCCTAGTATAGGCTATAGCTACTACATTACTTAAGTAAGTAATAGCTAAAGCTATTTAATATATTTACTATAATAAGATTATACTACTATATAATAGTATTAAGTAAGGTAGTAATATCATTACTAGCTAGTTTATTACTCTATTACACACACTAAAATCTATAGAGTAATAATAATATTAAGCCTTTTAATTAAACCAATAAGAAGGCTAGGTTTTATATAATATTAATTAAATATTTATAAATCTAAAGCAGCTAAGTAAGAATTAGATTAAGCACCCATCTCTAATAGAACTCTTACCTAATAATTTACTATTAGTAGAAATCATCCCTCCTCCAGCTTTAAAATAACTATTATTATTTATTTTACCTCTAATTCAAGAAGTACAGAGTTTAGAGATATCTTTAACTTAACCTTTTAATTATTACTTACTTTCTTTAACACCTCAAAGTAAGGTAAGGTAATTTTAATATTTCTTATTTAGATCTTAATTTCTTAAAACTATAGCTAAAGTAATATAGCCACTATAATCTATAGACAGTCTTATTAGCTTTAATTTATTTCTTACTTCTCTTTATCTTTCCCTTACTTCTTTATTACTAAGTAACTTAAATCTTTAGTGCCGACGAGGGCATTAGCTATTAATTAGAGGGTGGATTTTAATATACTATAGAGGTAGTAGATAGCTTTTAGTAATTTAAAGTAAAAGATAAGGAGTTATAGCACTAGATTAAGGAAAAGATGAAGTCAGTAGAAGAAATAGCTATAAGAATAAATAACTATTAAAAGATAAAGATTATTAAGACTTATTTAGGGATAAGAGATTATAAAATATTCTACTTAGATTAATATTAGGCACTACCTTTTATAAAACTTAGTTATACTTACTAAAAGGTGAGTTATATTCAAGATAGCTATATAAGGAATTCTATAAGATATATATACACACTATTAATAAGGGCAATAGGTATAAGATAGTGTTTAGTGCTAAAGCTAAAGCTTTAAAATATAACTAATATTTACCCTTCCTCTACTTTATCTTCTTTATCTACTTTATCTTCATCCTCTAGTTTATCTCCTTTATCTATGGGGTTGTCCACCATGGCAGATATAACTTTAGTTAGTTATTATTCTAGCTATTATAACTAGTTTAATAATTAATTAGACTTATATTCTTACTAGAGCTTACTAATTATAGTAAGATAACCATAGCTATACTTATATATTTAATTTAATAGCTAGGTTAGTTTATTTCTTTACTACTTCTTTTATTTATCTCTTTTCTATACTTTTCCTATACTATGTGCTATTTCTAATTTAAAACTATTATAGTAGATTTATATATTTAGTATTTAAAGTGCAGATTATAGCATTTACTAGTATCAGCCTGTATAATTATATTTTATTTATCTTCTCTTAATGCTATCTCTTACTTAGTAGAGTAATCTATCTAATAAACTAACACAGCCTGGATCTATTTAGTAGTTAAAGTATACTATATAAGTATTTCCTTTATTATTTAATTAAGTTGGGTGAGTTGGTTAAGTTAGGTGAGTTAGGTAAGTAGGCACAGTTTATATAGTTAGGGTAGTTATTAGATCTTCTACTAATATAGATTAAGGGTTATTTACTAATAATAATAAATAATATTATAACTCTAACTTCTTTATCTACTTATTTCTTTTTATTATTTTTATCTCCTCTATTAGCTATAATAAATAAATATAACTAGCCTAATATATCTATTTATAATAACTAACTTATTTAGACAAACTTCCTCTACTACTAATATTTCTTTAACTACTTAACTTTCTTTATATAGCTTTATTCTATAACTTCTTTATAATTTTAATTCTGCTATATTATCTACTAGGCTCCTAATCATAACTAGGTTGTCTACACCTCTATTATCTATAAGTAATATAGTTAGGTAAACTATTTCTTTACTACTTATGGATCCCACCCTATATATAACACTAGCTCTTATTTAGTTTAGAATAAAGACTAATAAGATTAATAGCTTATTATATAAAGCACTCTTTACTATTAAGTTTAATAGGCCATAAACTAAGGATCCCTATTTAGAGCTATCTAGGTACTAGTTAGTCTCTGGCTCTCTTTATAAAAGATTAAATTTTAAAATATGCACCCCATCCCCTAAGTTAGTATATTATATCTAATTAGTGTAAAGATATAAAGAATAGCTAATAATATTAATAGTTATAAGATTAGAGACTGCCTAGATGGCTAGAAATAAAGTATTTTATAATTTAGGCTAGATACCGCCACTATTAGTCCTAGATAAGTTATTATCTTTATTCTAGTCTGGTTAACTACTTTAGTTCCTCTAAAATATACTCTATAAAGCCTTAATAAATTTAATTAATTCTAACTATTTCCTTTATTAGGAACAGCTTTAGAATAGGGAGATGAAATATAGTCTAGTATATAAATTTAAGATAAGAACTATAATAAAGATATTAGAGATATAAAAGTTTTTTAGTACTAAGGTAGTAGATTAGGTAGCAGTTAAAGAGTGGCTAGAGGAAATCCTTTAATTAAACCTGCTCTACACTATAGATAAGATATCTCTGACTATATATAGGGAGATTCAAGATAATATCACTAAATATATTAATAGCATGCCATAATACATTAAGAATAAATATAATAATAATAAGCCAGATACTGTTATAAAGCTCTTTTAACTTATTATTTATATTAAGCATACTATAAAGAAAGACTAGAAGATAGCTACCCTATAGAGTAGTAAAGCTCCCTAGGCTATAGAATATTTATTAGAGTTAGTAATATTACTAATACCTTTATAGCTAATACATACACTATTAGTTATAGAAATAGAAAATTAATATATTATAGTTAAGATAACTAGATCTAGCCCAGGAGATATCTATATATTTAGGCTCTATTAGTTTATTAGACTAGGCACCTTACTATCTAACTGCTAATACATTAACCAGATAGAGCTAAGTTAGTTAGAATTTATAAGGATTATTAGAGATTTATATAGCTAGATATAGGATACTCATTATATTATCTATAATCTTATAGATAATAATAGTAAATTAGTAGTTACTATCACTATATTTAATAAAGTAACTTAGATTAGAGCTATAGCAAATATAGTACCTAATCATATTATATTTAATATAGAATCTATCTCTTATAAATGTTAATTAATACTTAGCATCTTCTCTAATATCATTAATCATATTAATAGTACATAGACTAATATTAAAAGTAGGTATCTCTAATCTAATCTTTAACCCTCTAGGAGACCCATCTTTATCTAATAAAATAGTCTCTAATATAGTCTTTAACCCTTTAGAATAGCCACCTTTATCTAATAGAACAGTCTCTAATATATTCTTTAATCCTCTAGAATGGCTGTCTTTGCCTATTAGAACTAGTCTATATAGTAGTATACTTAATATATTCTCTAACCCTCTAGAATAGCCACCTTTAACCATTGGAACTGGTCTATATAATAATATGCCTAATATATTCTTTAACTCTTAATAAGACCTAGCTTTCCCCTCTAGGACTAGTTAATATAGTAGTGTCTAGAATAGATCCTTTAGTAATCTAGGAAATCCTAACCCTTTTATATCTAGAAATAGCTAATACACTGGTGGGGTATTAATAGGTAATATTAGGGAGAAGATATAGGGGTAGAAGTAGTAGTATAAAAAAAAGAAGTATATAAGCCTTATAATTAAAGCCTAAAGTAGAGCTAATTATTATATAGTAACTTTAATAATAATAATCTAATATTAGTAGATACTAGGGGGAAATAGGTAAGGATTAAATAGGCTATATCTAAGGAGCCTAGAAAGGAGCCTAAGAAGGAGTCTAAGAAGAAGACTAAGAAGGAGACTAAGAAGAAGTCTAAAAAGGAGCCTAAGAAGGAGCCTAAGAAGAAAGAATCTATAAAGGCACCTAAAAAGGAAATAGAAAAAGGATAGAATAAAAAGCTAGAGGAGTGAGTAATTAACTCTACTAAGAAAATAGTTAATTAATATAGTACTAACTAATAGAATAAAAGGTCTGTGGGCCTTACTTCTAATAATAATCTTAGAAGTAATAAAGTAGTCATAGATCTTAATAATTATAAGAGTATAAGTAACTAGGATAAAGATTATATTAATAAAATTACTAGCCTATTGGAGGATAAGTTAACTAGAGGGTAAATAATAAGATACTACTTTATATATCTTATATATCTAGATTAGTTAATTAAAGACTAATAATATAATAACTAGAATATAATACTTTTAGATCTTATTTATTATTAACTAGCTAGATCTAAAGATTTAGATAGAGTGTCAGAAGTTCTATAAACTTAATAATAATTATAGAAAAAAGTCTAAGGAAATAATTAAAATCCCTAGCCTATATTAAAAACTTAAACCTCACCAGGCCTATATAGTATATTAGATGTTGAAAACTAAGCTAAGACTAGATAAAGGGTATCTAGCTAATAATATAGGCCTAGAAAAGGTAAGCTTACCTATTACTATTTAGTTATTATTAATATAGAATATAAATACTAACCTATTTTATATCTGCTATAGACTACTACTATAATTACTCTCTATATTCTTAGCTACTAAATATATCTAGTCTAGTGGGTAGTAGAGGTATTATAGGTGGCTAATAATAATAAATATCTCCTTTATAATAACTAAGGATTAGATATTATATATCTAAGTGTAGTTAACTTCCTAATCTACTGCCTCTATATAGAGTCTGGCTCTATAACTAAATATATTACCCTCTATCCTAGTTTAAATCTAATTATCACCCCCAGGCGCCTCCTTATAAATTAGATAAAGAAGTAGAAGGCTATAGTTAAAGACTATCTATTATTAAATATAATCCTTCTACTTAACTATTACACTGTAATACAGGGCATCTAGAGTATTAAGGGGTTTATATAAAAAGAATTACTTATAATTACTAAGGCTAAGAAGTAGGTTTAGGTATATATATTAATAGTAAGTGAGGATATAGAGTAATATATTAATAAGATATAGATATTTAAAGCTACTTTAGATATAGAGATTAGTACTATTTCTAGAGATATAGACTAATTTATAATCCTATTAGCCCCCCTAAGTATTATAAACTATATAGTGTACTACTTAACCTTAAAAGATATAGCCTCTAAACCTCTAACTAGTCTAGGTTCATAGAATAAGCACCTACAAAAAGTTAAGGTAAATAGTATCTAATTTATATATATATTTAGAGATAAGTGCTATAAGGAGAAGAATAAAGTAGTAATAACCCTTAGGCTTTTAGATAGTCCTTTATATAAGTAAATTAGGCTAGTAATATAGCTATTAAGTAGGATGCCATTCCAGATCTTATCTAGTAATATAATATACTATATAAGATTACTAGAGTAATCTCCTTAGGTACAGTATCAGGTGCTGGGTTACTATATAGCTTAATATATAAAGTAACTTAGACAGTAATTTAAGATGTAGGTAAATAAGTCTAATATCTAGCTCTAATCTCTTATCTAGGAATTCAGACTTATACTCACTACCCTTAGATTCATCTAATAAATAAGTAATTCCTAATAGTTTAGACATGTGTTAGCTACTTTAGATTTAGATAATAGAAAGAATATACTATGCCCCCTCCCTAAATCTTATCTTAATTAAATTAAATAGATAGAGTTAGGATTATTAGATAAACTAAACTAGCTTACTACTACTATCTAACAGTCTTAGCTAGATAGCTAGAAGTTATAATTAAAACTCTTCCTAGTTAGTATCTATAAGCTTAGGCAGCTGCAGATCTTAATAAGCTTCTCTAGACTTCTTAACCTTACTAAATAGCTAGATAGTCTTAAGAAGCTTGCATTTTCATAAAATAATCTTAATAAACTAGAATAGATTAATAACATAGTGAAGTGCCTAATTAATAAGAACCTAGATATAGTCTTAAAGGGGTCTTTAAAATTTAAGTACCTATGCAAAATAATTAATAAGGGCCTTACTAATTATAAGGGCAGGCTAGAGAAGTTCTTATTTATAATAAAGCATCTTATTATAGTATATATTCTAAGTTTGATAAGCCCCTATCCTATTTCTAATCTATTACTAGTGTAATCAACCATTAATACTTATATACCTATATCTTGCTAGGTATTAGAAAATAAGTTTCCTAATTATTATATAAAGGCTTTATAGATAAGTAATAATAATTACTAGAGCTATATTAATACCTTCTAGAATAATAATACTAGAGCTGAAGTGGAGCTTAATATTAAGAAGATAATTCAAAGTCCTAGCATTCTCATATCTACTATTAGAGTGATTAGCACTAGCTATATATATACTTATATCTTCTAGGTCATCCTATTTAAGCTTGATTACCTAGAAGATATAGAAGAATAGGTGTTCATATAAATCTACTAGATTAGTTAAAATAATCCCTAAATAACCTATATTTACTTTATAGTGCTAGATATAGAGTATAAGGCCTAGATCTTCATCTATTAAGGGAACTGCAGATAACTAAAGTTAGTATCTAAGTAGAGTAGTAAAGTTCCTAAGCAGAGTCCTAGTCTAGATAAGCTCCTTAATAAATTCATATCCCTAAATAGCCCTATTAATACATGAGTGATTGCTATTTATAATAGTAATTAATATAAGGCTCTTCTCTATATTATACTCTATAAGATATTCCTCCTTCTCCTACCTAAGATCTTCTATAGCTATATCTATAGTATTACCATCTTTAGCACTATTACCTTAAATCTAATTCTTAGTCTTATATCACCTACTCCTAATACTAGTTCACCATAAACCTATCTAACTATAGACCCCCATTATAAATCTACTATATTTAATAGCTTATTTGTAGGATATTTCTTAGCTACTCTAATATCTCTCTAGACAGCTAGTATTCTCAGTTACTACTTCCTACCTTGATTTTAGCTAATTATATAGGGATTCTAATGTTAATAGATGCTTTAATTATATACTAGTTAATAATAGCTAGGGTTGGCTGATGTATATATTACTATTAGCTTAGGAGCCTATATCATTTCTATCTATTACTTTAAAGAGGAGAATAACTAGTAGATTTTAAAGTATCTAAAGAAGCCTATTTAAAGTATTATTACTACTCTTATATAGTATCTAAACTCTGTTCTACTAGTTGCAGATTTAATAGACTCTTATATATAAGTTTTCTCTAGTTTCATTAAAGGTATTAATGCTCACCTAGAGCTAAGTATTTAGAAAGAATATCTTCTATTTAATATAGTCTGCAGAGAGTTTCTTAATAACTTAGCTAGATAAATCTATAGTATATACTTCTTCCTAAATAGAAATACTCTAGCTTTCACTAATTATAATAGCAGTATTATTATTATTTATCCTAGTGCCTCTAAATAACCTCCTAGGGCCATATTAAATATCACTATATGCCTCTTGCCATTTACTAGCCTAATCTAGAATAGGGAAAATAAGATTATTACTGCTAGTTATATAAGTTCTAAATAATTATAGAGTAGGGAGTCTATTATACTAACTATTACTAGGATTATAAGCTATTCTACTTTAGCAGTAATAAGAATAGATGGAAGCTAGTAAATACTATTAAGAGTAAGACAGGAGCTAGAGCCAGCAGTATATAGGATAGATCAGCCCTTAATATATTCTATTAGATAAATCTTAAGGGACAGACTTACATAGACACATAACTTAAGATAATTCATTAGAATATTATTAATATAATTAAAGTATATAAAGAGATGGGTGGTGTAGTCTATAAATTTAGTAATAAGTTATACATTCTCTATTCTAAGACAATCCAGCCTTATTAGAGAGGATATCACTAATAGTTATATGCTAGTGAGCAGAGTCAATAGTTGTGTTATGGTCTAAACCATCTAGATATTCATCTAGTAGTATACCTACTTATACTATTATATATTATCTTTAGTATTATAGGGATCTTCTTATCATATAGCAGTAGTACTCTAGCTACTAAAATAAATAATACTTAATAGTGAAATCTATCACTGTTTATCACTAGATTAGTTACACTTCTTAGCCAGCCACTTAGGACTTATATCTACTTAATCTAGTTTTTAGCCTTATATATTATCTTACTATTAAGATTCTTATTCTATAGGGATGAGGAAGGTTAATATCTATAATAAATTTTCTTTAGATAATTAGTATATAACATTTGCATATTCTACTAGTAGTAATAAGGAAGATTCTAAGATATATATATCATTCATAAAGCCATACTATTACTAATGATGCCTAGTGTTTATCTAGTTTATCTAATTTATCTAGTTAGTCTACTTTGTCTAGTTTGCCTGCTTTATCCATATCATCTATATTATCTATAACATTATCTATTATACACTATCCATCATCTACTAATACAGTTATTCTAATCCTTCTATTTATTTATTACTTAGTTTATCTAGTTAGTCCACTTTATCTAGTCCATCTACTTTATCTATATTATCTATATTATTCACACTATCATCTATCATCCACTATCTACTATCTACTAACAGATTTGTTCCAATCCTTCCATCTATTCATAATTTAGATTATCTAGTTTATCCACTTTATTATCTAATATTAATTAATTAATTCAGTCCATAGCTTTAATTTATTTAGTTTATCTTATTTATCTACTTTATAGACTTTGTCCAGTTACTTAGTTATCTAAGTTATCTAAATTATCTAAGTTATCCTTTATCATCTACTATTTATTATACTAATAGATCTATAATAATGTTTTTATTTATTTATTATTTAGTTTATCTACTTTAACCACTTTATTATGCATTATTAATTTACTAGTTTATTCTATATCTTTAATTTATTTAGTTTATCCTATTTATCTACTTTATATACTTTATCAAGTTAATTAGTCATCTAGTCATCTAAGTCATCTAAGTTATCTAAGTTATCTAAGTCATCTAAATTATCTAAGTCATCTAAGTTGTCTAAGTTATATATAAATAATTAGTTAATTTTATTTAATCAGAGACAGCTCCATAGAATTATATTATATTACTTTATAGTATATATATCTATAGGGATTTTAATTTATTAATATTATTATACTATTATTAATATATAATACTATAATTCTATATAGAAAGTACTAAGGGATTATAGGCTATAATAGCACTGCATATTAGTTTAATAAAAATAGTAGTAATTTAATAGAATACTAAGTATAAGGAGAGGAAGAAAAGAGTTAGTAGTATTAACTACTAATATAATAGAAACCCTGGCAGATGTCTAACTTTATAAAGATCTTAGCCTTAGAGATATATTCTAGAATCTTATTAATTAAGGGTAGGAGGTAACAATCTTTATATATAATATTATTTAATTTATAATAGTCTATATAGAAACACAGCCCTCCTCCTAGCTTTTCTACTATAAGAATTAGAGAAGTAAATAGAGCATTACTAGCAGTCTAGATATAATAAATCCTTTATATAAGTTATCTAGTATATATTCTCTTACTGCCTTAAGCTCTTCTACATTTATTTTATATAAAGAGCTATATCTAATAGTATTCTCCTGCTCTAGTTCTATCTTATAGTTAAATTTAGCACAGTATGGGGGTAGGGTATCTAATTTATATTTAGAGAAGATATATATAAGATTATGATACTATTCTAGTAGGATGTACTTAATCTTAGTAATCTCATCTATTTTATTAGGGATTATGGCATTCTAATTAGTAGATAGAGATATCAGAGACTTAGCTATAATAGTTAAATACTAGGAAAAGATAAGCAGCAGATCTCCTTATTTCTTATTAATAACTTTATTAATCTTATATAGATAAGATAGGAAGATCATAGTCTACTTCTTCTAAATATATTAATAGAAGGCTACCACTCCTACTATAGTAATATTAATAGTAATCTTATATAAGGTAGGTCAGCCACCTGCTTCCCCCAGCTTAGGATTAATAAGACTAGAAGTTAAGCCTCAAGCTATAATAAGGGCAGGGCTAGCCTAGCTAATACTATCTTAGAACTTATTACTAATATTACTAGGGCCAGCCCCACCCCCTAAATATATAATTTTTCAGAGACATTAGGAGGCTTAACTCTTAGCTTAATAGTTAGAGAGAGAAAGAAAAGAGTATATACATAGTAGGGCCTATAGAGGAGTATAAGTAAATAGTAAAGAGATGGTGTAAACTAGTTATATACTCTAGAAGGGTAAGTAGTACACAGAAGCAGAAAGTACAGGGCTAAGATAGCTAGCTTAAGAGATATAGTAATAGGATTATATAGACTAATAGTTTCTTCCCTATCTAATATATATACAGTAAGCAGAATGCACCTAGTGTAATATATATAATTTTAAGAAGTTTATTTTAAAAAGATTAGACATAGGGTAGAAGGCTTAAGAACTGCTCTTACCTACTATAATATAGATAAAATTAACCCATTAAAATACTCCTATCCTAATGCCACTAATATATACCTAATAACATTATCAAAGTAATTCTTTAGCTTAATAAGTAATCCTTTATCTTTCTCTATATCTAAATCTAGCTAATAGATTATCTCCTTAGCTTAGCCTGGCTATATTTAATTATATTATAATAAAATAAATATAATTCCTAAACTATTAATAAAAGAACCCTATATTTATTTTTAAATATTTATATAGTTCACACACAAAGCCTCTTTCAGACCTCAGAATACCATCCTTAAATTAATAAGACTTAAAATAAATAAAGACTAGCTATAACTACTATCTAAGTATATTTTTAGCTATATTTTAAATACACTATAAAGCCTATTTAGTAGACCTTTATCTACTCCTCTATACCATACTTTATAATTCCATTTCCTAAATAGAGACAAAGCTAATAATATATATAGTTATATATAACTAAATATAATCTAGTAAGGATATATCTCACAGATCTTACAGATTTACCTCCTAAACTTATCTCTTTTAATCTTAACTAATATAATATCTCTTCCAGCCCTGCCTCTGCCTATTAAACTAGTTTAAAAGATACTAGACTATATTATTTATACTCAGGCCCTATTAATATATATTAAGCTCTACAGTATTAGGAACTTCACACTCTTAAGTAAATAATATTATATTATTATTATTAGATATTTCTATTCACACTAAAAATAGAGGTACTTCTATAATATACTTAACTAATTTTAATTATATGCTGACCCTGCTAATACTAAATAATATATAAAAATACTATTAGGGCCTCCCCTAATTAGGCTAGAACCTGATATCCTTACTAGAGCTATCTATAGTCACTGCATCCAGTGCTATCATATACTTTATAATAGAATTAAGTTCCTAATTAATCACTATAATAATTTTAGATAGTCCATCCTAGGGCTAGCTCTTATGGTTAGCTGCAATGAGATAGCCTAGGATATTACTTACTATATTAATAATCCTATATATTTAACTAAGTGCATAAATATTAAATAAGTGGGTAGGCCTAGGAATATCACACTTACCCTTCTAATAAGTGACAGAATAATCTATAGGCTGATTTATAACTAGATCCCTCCATAACTTATATATAATACCCTTTCCTAATATATTACACTAGAGGAGTGAGCTAAGATCTATAAGACTGCAACACCTAACCTTACAGAGTAACTCCATTATTATAAATATAATATTACTAATAGAGTGGACAGCACTAGTGGCAATACCTTATAGTATTATAAGTTAGAGAATCTATGTGGTATTCTATTTATAAAGTTCCTTTAGTATAACTAGACAGGCTAGGTTGGCAAAAACTAGATAAATAAGAAGAGTAAAATACCTCTTATAAAAGCTATATACTCTAATGCTATAGAAATAGTAAGATAGCTAACTAAGATTAGTATTAATATTAAATATAAAGATGCCTATAGGACTACTATAGTATATCTATCTATAGAGCTTTAAAGTAATAAGAGTACTAAGATATTAGTAATACTACTTTATTATACTAATCCCTTCTCCAGCTATCAGAAAGCAGTAGGTATAATACTCTATATCTTAGTAGATAAGGTGTAAAATATAGAAGTGTAACTATTAAATAATAGAATTATTAATAATAGTAGATGGTGATAGCTTTATTATCAGTACTGCAACTATATCTATAAGAAGTATAAGGAGATTAAAAAATATAATATAGACTAGACTCTGACTAATGCAGTATATCTTATAGCAGTATAGTATATATTAAGATTTAGCTTAAGGGATCTGGTAAACTATATTAATAGAGAAGGATATAGGCTATGCTCCAGCTAGCTATAGTAAGTTTTTCTAGCCTTAGTTGCTAGAGGTATAGGTTAGGGATACTATTCCTTTAATATCACCTTAACTAAATACTGCTTATAAATTCATCCCCTTTATCTACTCTATCTATATTATCTATATTATCTATATTATCTATATTATCTAGTTATCTAGTTATGCAGTCATCCAGTCATCTACTTAGTCTACTTTATCTAGTTACCTAGTTATCTAAGTTATCTAAGTCACCTAAGTCATCTAAGTCACCTAAGTCGCCTAAGTTACTTAAGTCACCTAAGTTGCCCAAGTTATCTAAGTAGTCTAGTTTATCCACTTTATCTACTTTATCTAGTTATCTAAGTTATTTAAGCTATTTAAGTTATTTAAGTCAGTCAAGTCATTCAAGTTATTTAAGTTATTTAAGTTATTTAAGTCATCTAATATCTAAGTTATCTAACTTATCTACTTCATCTACTTTATCTAGTTATCTAAGTCATCTAAGTTGTCTAAATTATTTAAGTTATCTAACTTATTTAAGTTATTTAAGTTATTTAGGTTAGCTAAGTTATTTACTTCATCTTATTTACTTTATCTAGTTATCTACTTTATCTAGTTATCTAGTTATTAAGTTATCCAGTTATCTAGTCATCTAGTTATCTAAATTAACTAAGTTATTTACTTTATCTAGTTGTCTACTTTATCTAGTTATCTAAGTTATCTAAGTTATTAAAGTTATCCACCTTCTCTACTTTATCTAGTTATCCAGTTATCTAACTTATATAGTTTATCTAGTTTATTCATCTTCTACCTATACTACTTGTGCTCTCTATTATATACTATTTATACTAAGAGAATTATGCTTATAAAATATTATAATTAATCTAATAAAATATATAACAGAATAGCCCTATTTATAGTATAATATAATAATGCCCTATACTCATATTATCTACTAAGTATAGGTAATAGACTATAATTCCTTATTACTAAGAGTAATATTATTAAATTCCTAATAAGATATTTATATAGCTAGACCCTCTCTAGAGATTAATTAGTATAGTCTAGTAATAAAGTTAGTTATAGGATTACCTTATCTAAGCAGTCTTAATATTCTAGACTTAATCTTTTAGATTAATATTTATTTAATAATAGGTAAAGACCTGCCCTATTTATTTATCCTTTTTTATAATCATAATCCAGGAGGGCCTATATTTACTAAATAGCTTAGTTAACCGCGCGGTCTCCTTATTAGATTATAGATATTTCTAGTAATAAGGCTGGAGTGCTCCCAGCTCCCTCCTAATTATTATCTATTAGATTTGGTTATATAGTGATAGCTAACAATCTAAGTAAATATCATATTATAAAGTATTATAGTTCTTATAAGTTAGGTTTAGTAGTTGCATATCTAGTATAATAAGCTTAAAGATATCTCCATTCTCTAATAAATAATAGGAGGATATAGATAATACTAAATAGTAATAATTAGAATTTAGATAATTAAGATTTAGATAATCAAGGTTTAGCTGAGGAGGGGTTATATTAAATAATCTTATTTAGTTTTATAATCTAGGGGCATCTATAGTAGAGGCTGGTTTATCTATTAATAGTTAATACTTAGTAGCTGGATATATAGTTAGTTTAGGTCTGATAGTCTCTATAGCTAAGGTAGATCCTTTAGCTAGTACTTAATATATAGTAATTATATATATAGATAGTTCAGCTGTCACAGCCTCTAGTATAGAGTTAGATTCTACTAGTCCTATTAGTACTTAATACTCAGTAGCCATATATATAGGGGGTTCAGATCTAGTAGCTACTACTATAGAGGCAGATCCTCTAGCTGGTGTTTAATACTTAGTAATTATATATATAGTGGGTTTAGCTGTTATAGCCTTTAATATAGAATTAGATTCTCCTTGTCCTATCAGTGCTTGATACTTAGTAGCTATATATATAGATGGTTTAGATCTAGTAGCCTCTACTGTAATAGTGGATCCTCTAGCTAGTACTTAATGCTTAGTAACTATATATATAGATGGTTTAGCTATTACAGCCTCTAGTATAGAGTTAGATTCTTCTAGTCCTATTAATACTTAATACTCAGTAGCTATATATATAAGGGATTTAGATCTAGTAGCTACTACTATAGAGGTGGATCCTCTAGCTAGTGCTTAATACTTAGTAACTATATATATAGGCAGTTCAGCTCTTGCATCCTCTAGTATAGAAGTAGATTCCCTAGCTAGTTCTTAATACCCAGTAGCTATATACACAGAGGGCTTAGCTCTGCTAAATAAACTAGTATAATTACTCTCTACCCACTTAACTAGGGCTATATTTATAATATATTAGTTTACTAGCTTTCTTAGTTTAGCTTTTATAGCCTGCACTGCAGAGGTAGATTTAACTATTAGTATTTAATACTTAGGAACTAGAGGTGCAGAGGGCTTAGCTCTACTAGATAAAGTAGTATAGTTGCCCTTTATCTACTTAACTAGGGCCTTAATATATAGAGTCACCACCTTACTTAGCTACTGATTAACTTATATTATTTATGCAGGCAATACTATTTATATTATTATATTAGTTTATATAAATATTATTTATTATACTCTAGAGTGATAATCTCTTAATCTACTTACTAGAAATATCTATTAGTATATTACTAATATAGGCTAGCCTCTTATCCTATAGAGTTTTCTTTTCTACTAATACCTTAGGAGGCCTTTCCTTATATATAGTAGGCTTAGGTATAGATGCTTCTAGGAGCACTTATAGCACTAAAGTAGGGGATAGAGGGAGTTAGAGAGAACTACTTAGAGATCTAGTAGTTCTTAATCTATCTACTAGTAGTGGTTAGACAGGGCCATTCTTTACCACTAGTTTAGATATCTATCTTATAGTAACCATATTAAATATAAAGGAAGGAGATTAAGAATATATTTCTAGTTAGATACTGAGAAGGTACTGTAGATAAAGAATATTTAAATATTAATAGGTTTAGTAACTTCTTTATAGATAATACTTATATATATTTTATTTTTTATCCTAATCTAGCTAGGACTAGAATCCTTTAGATTCTTTATATATTACTAGCCTAAAGCTATTATTTAGTAATTATTTCATTGGAGTATTTATTCCTATATTATTTTTATTTATATTTTTATTTATAATTTCCTTTCACTTTGCTTTTCTAGACTTTTAGTTACTAGTTACTCTTTGTATTACCCAGTGCCTAAGAAAGTCTAATTAGATATATTACTATTTAACTTATTCAGTAGCTAAGATAATAATTACTAGATTATATTATTAGTTTTCTTAATAGATAAGTATGCTACTATACTACTTATATTCTTATAAAAATATTATAAGAATGGTAATAAATTTATCCTAATAACCAGACAGTAATTAGGGCCTGGGTATAGTGGCTCTAGAAGTAATAATAGCTAGAGTATAAAGTATTACTATAAGATTCTAAATAGTAGGCTGTGCTAGATTCTAAATAGTAGGCTATACTAGATTCTTAATAGCTAACTATGCTAGAATCTTAATAGTATACTACACCATTTCCTTAATAGCAGGCTATATAAGATAATTAATAGCTAGCTATACTAGTAGAGTAATTTAGTGGTCTCTATCTTATATAGGACTTATAAGAGTAACTAGATCTTATTTAGTCTCCTGGTCTAGGTGATGTTTTTAGCTATATATAAGAATCTCTAGAGGCCATCCTAGTTCTATAAGAAACTACTTATACTAGATTAATTTAAGACCCTAGAGAAGGGGTGGCTGAGGAGGGAGAAGAGGAGGATAGGGTAGAGTAGAATTACTAAAAGGATTTAAGCTTACTACTACCCCTAGATATTGCTGATAGTGCCTTCTCTAATAATAGGGATAATAGAGATTCTCTAATACTCTTAAAGGATAATAAGGATACTAAGATTACTACTTCTTATTAAGTAGTAGAGATAATATCTAATAGTAAGTAGGCTATCCTTTACTCCTATATAAATATAGCCACTAAGTATAATAAAGGATTATAAACTCTATTTATAAATAACTTAAGACTATTAAAAGAGTTAAACTACTAGCTATATAAATCTATAGTTATAGTGCTAATTATATCTATAATAGCTTTATAAATAGGAGCTCTACTAGGCTCTTAGCTACTAGAATTATTTAGAAAGAAATTAGTTAAGTAGCTTTATTAATATTATGGTTATACTTTAGATATCTATAATATAGCTGGGACAGCAACCTCTAATATAGTATCTCTAAATAAGATAATAATATAGGACTGCCTAGATATACTAGCCTAAAAAGATATTACCTAATACCTAAGATTATAGGACACTATCTTCCCTTCTAGCTAGTGTTAATAGATTTTTAGTAGGATATCTATTATAATATTAGATATAGCTGGAGACTAGTTAGAAGCAGGAAGCCTATAATCTATATTTTATATAGTAGATCCTTAACAGGACACAGCCCTAATCCCTATAGTTATTTATACCTAATTTAATATTAATAGTACAGGGGGCTTTGCCTCTAGTATTATAATAGCTTATAATAGTTTTATTTAGAAAGCTGTCTAATCACTTACTAGTAATCTATAAAGTTCCCTTTATCTAGCTCTAATCCACGTCTATTATAATAATCCTAAGACTAGGAGATAATGGTAAGACTTTTAACTAGTATATTAGATACCCCACCTTCTATTTAGACAGCTTATTAGCTTTCTAGAGATAGAGGTCTATCTTCTTTTCTCTTATTTATTTAACTCAAGCTACTAGCATTAGATTATAATATTAGATAAATTCACTCTCTAGACTAATAAAGTTCTTCTTTCTATTCTCTAGAGAGAATGTCTAGTATCTATCCTTTAATATCTACCCTCTAATACAGCACACATCTAGCTTAATATAGCTATAACCTAAGTTAAGAGAGTGAATTAAACCTAATATAAGTAAGTATAACTCTAGGAGTTCTATTTTTTACTCTAGTAGAAGTATCTTAAGAAGATTTAAGACAGAGTGCTAGGGTATATTTAATAGAATAGTTTCTATTAGTTCTAGGGCCTTTAGTTACTTCTAACTACTAAGAACCTAAAGCTTACTATATAGTACTCTAGCTAGTTAGATATATAGGATGCCTTCTTTAAATAATAGAACTAGGCTATAGATATAGACTATTTATAGGAGAATTTCTATAATATAGTAAAAGAGATTATTGCACTATTACTACTAAATTCTTCTAAACTACTAACTTTCCTTTAGTAATACTATTATCTAAACTTATTTTATAACTAGCTTTATAAGTATAATAATACTGCTAGTAGCATAGACACTATAGAGGTTAGTAAGTAGCTATAGAGCTTAACTTCTAATATAGAGATATTGCTATATAGATAGCTATAGTCTAATAGATTAAGGTAATAGTACTATCCTCCTTTAGTTAATAATAAATCTAGAATAGACATAAGCTTAGAAAATAGTAATTATAATAAAAGTAAGAGTAGAAGTAAAAGTAAGAGGGAGAGTAGGACTAAAATCTCTAAGAAGGATATCTCTAACTCTAAGCCTAAGTTACCTAACTCTGATTTAATATCTCTATCTAACTCTAGCCTTTTTTAGCATTAAGAATTCTACTCTATCTCCTTTCTTAAGGACACTGTTTCCCTCACTATAGAGCTAATATAGAAGTCTATACTATAAAAGCAGGGTCTTAGGTATATCCAGCTATATAATATATATAAAGATATACTCATTACTAGGAAGTGAGGTCCATTCTAGAATAAGAATCTAGATATACTTATACTAGACCTAGGCCTAGTTTAGATATAGCAGTATATTAGTTCTACCATTAGCTATTCCCCTCTTATACTTCTCTAAGCATATATCTATATAAAGTAGTAATACTATATTATACTAAATACTAGTCACCAGCAGTTCTATAGTATTTAGAAAGAGTATTAAGTGATAGATATACTACTCACAGTACTAGACTAGAAGGTATATAAATATAGATAGGCTATAGAGCCCTTATAGGTCTTATATACCACTCCACTCTTCTTCTACTACTAGAGTAATTGCTTCCTAAGTTAGCTGTAATAGAATATTAATAAAATATATATTAGATTTAAAATAATATATAGCCTATAGCTGTGGCAGGTCATCTACTAAAAGTATACTTAAGTTATAATGATATTCCTGAAATATCTACTCTAAAGATATAGTGGATAGGGTAACCACCTATAGTAGAGTAATAGCCTTTAGCTAGACTATAAGGTTAGGTAACTATAGGATAGCTCTAATATAGCACTAGTCTAGGAGGGGATAGGTATAAGTATGATACTTAAATAATCTAGCTATACCTAGCTCTAAGATAAAAAAATTAATTAAGATTTAATAACTTTTCATCTACAGCACTATACTTATATTATCTTTAATATTTTAAGCCTCTAGTCTATATATATTTCCTAGTACTAGATAGTAATTTATACTAAAACTAACTTTCTATAGTTCTATAATATTTTCTCTAAGATGACAGAGCTCTGCAGAGATCTCCTCTAGTTATTATAGCTTCTTTAACTTCTTATCTATCTTTATCTAGAAGCATTCTATAAGAATATCTTTATAGTACTAGAAGACTCTATTAAGTAGCCTCTAGATTAAGCTAGCATAGCTAAAGCCTACTATAGAGAGGTGTTATTAACTCTCCTAGATTTTATTTAAGTATTCTGTGATAGGGTTCTAGAAGTAGATCTATACTTTATAACTAGATTACTAATAATAGTTAATAGCATTAAGGTGCTTTTTACTTAGCTTTAGGGCTAGGATAGTAATAGTAATAATAGAGACTAGCCCTAGAAGTACTAGAAGTTTAAAATATATTAGTTACTCTATCAGCAGTGTTTCACTATTATTATATAAGTCTATAGACTGTACTAGATATAAGTATAGTAAATAATTCTTTAGTAGATATTTATCTATATATATTTCATCTTACTATATCTAAGCAAGAAGTCATTCTAGTCATATATATCTAATGATAAGCTCTAAACCTAGGTTAATATATATCTAGGTCTAGTAAAGTACTACAGTACCCAGCAGCTACTAGGAGGATAGATTATATAGCTAATAGAGGTTAAGCAGCTTCTCCTTAAGGGCTAGGAGTAGTAAAAATATCCTTATAGCCTAGATATTATCCTACCCCTAGTCCCTATAGACTTAGAGACCTAGCTAGTAAAGGTAATAGTACTAATAAAGCAGTTATATCTCTATAGGCTAGAGCTTTCCCTATTAGTTATTAGGGTATGTAGTAGCTCTATTAAGGAGTATCTATTAGCAGAGGAACTAAAATATCATATTCTATAATCTTTTATATATGACTAAGAGTCATCACTTACTAAGCTTTATACCAATCCTGAATAGCTTGTAGGGTATCTTATTTACTATATAAATATACTCTTATATACTTAGGTGTAGCAGGCCTATAAGCTTAAGATCCTATAGAAGATATAAGCATAGTAGTTATATCCCTAGCCTAAGACCTTTAATATACTAAGAATATTAAATATAGGCCTATTACCCACAGACTTTGAGGCAGACTCTAATCTAGAAAATCTTTATATAGAACTGGACTAGGTGGTAGGGCAATAGAGGTAAATATAATAGATAGTAAATAATGCACAGAAGCTAATAGACTAGTATATTATATATTACTAATTTATAAAGGAATTTTATTAGCTCACTAGAATAATAATAAATACTGAATATAATAATATAAAGAGAGAGTTCTATAAGGTATAGGAGCAGTAGTGAAAAGTAAAGATTTAGCTAAAGTATATCTCTAAGAAAACTATATAGTATATTTATTTTATTTAGTTAATCTATTTTCTAGCTTATTCTAATTATTATATTTATTCTAGGTTTACTATTCACTTCATTTACTCTATTTAGTCTAATAATTCTATTCACAGGATCCTATATACAGCTAACTTAATTCCTATTTAATTTCTTATTACTAGCTAATTTATATCTAAGTTCTTTAAGTAGTAAGGCAATATCATCTTTAAAAGATTCTCCTATTATTAATATAGGCTTGCTTGCTCTCATTATCTAATTAATTACTTAGGATTACTTAGGTGTATCTTATATAGTAGTAAGTATTTCTAGTTCTTTAATAATATCTTTATTATAAAAAATTAAGCACTTAGAGAACTTATTATTATTACCTAGTGTCTAACAAGCCTTATCCTTATTATCATTACTTACTAGATAGTTATCTAGCTCTAATACCCTAGAATCTACTTAATTATTAAAGACTCTAATATCCAGATCTAAAAGTAGACTCTTATCCATCTCTATTATAATACTTATTATAATACTAGTTATAATACTACCCTAATTAGGACTAGCTAATTCTGTTTTCTTACAAGCCTTACTATCTATATTAGATTTTACTTCTAGTTTTTAAAGGAATTTAAAAAGTAATAGCTGACTAGTGGATACTAAGGGGGCATGAGGATTAGAGAGACTAAGTTATCTTTAGGCTTTATATTCTTTAGCTTTCTTTTTAGCTCTCTTCTTCTTATTAACTTGATATTTCTTCTCCTTTTCTCTAAGCTTCTTAGTTTATTCTTTATATTACTTATTATATTTAATACATTAGATCTATAATACTGTAAATTAGAATTATTTATTACTATATAGATATTAGTAGCACATTATCTTAGACTTTTCTAGAATAATACACCACAGCAGATCATATATAGTAGAGGTATAAAAGATAGATTTATATATAGATTTATCTAATTAAGATATAGGGACAGAGAAGAATATTATAACTTCTAAGACTCTTTAGTTAATATATCTACTAATATAAAGATAGCAATCATTATTATTAGTATACTCTTATCTAGTAGTAATATAGTATCCCAGTAACCCAGCTAGATTATTAATAGAATTTAGGACTCAGGAGTTTCCCCTCTTCTAAAGTTCTAATAGAAGTCTCTAGTGCCCACTACCTTTACAGAGTACTTATCTATCTAGAGAGATGACTAGTTATATAAATATTAATATTATTACCCAGTATCTATCTAAGAGAGGGTATTACTTCTTCTATATATAGATAAGATTGCAATATATTTTAGCCTTCTAACTTATAGTATTTAGATAGGATTATCTATCTTACATTCTAAATTCACATTATATATTAATAATAGATAACTAGTGCCATTTATAGTATAGCTATAGATAATATAAGTAATAGCTATAGAGTTTATTCCCACCTATACTAAAACAAAAGACAGATTAGATAGGGGCTATATAGCATGACTTCTCTACCCATCTAGGAATATTAGGATCTAGGAAGATCCTTATATAAGTTATCTATCTATTTATAAAGAAGTAATGACACAGCCTTATATAAATCTAATACCTTCTAAGTCCTAGAAATAATAATAAGTATTATTATAGATATCTATAGCTTAAGTATTATCAGCATTACTAGTATAAGTAGAGCTAGGTTTACTAATACTTTATTTAGTAGAATAAACCAGGGCCTTAATACCTTCTAGTATAGGGCTAAATAATATTTATATCTAGTTTTATATTAGCTATGCTTAGATAAGACTAATAAAGACTCTTACTAAGATAACTACTCTAACTATATTAGGCCTAACTATACTAACCCTATTATATTGCATAACTACTGTAACCCTATTATATTATAGCCCCTTAGAATTACCTTAGTCTCAGGCTTCCTCACCTAACTATAGAAGGACTATCAGAATTTATATTTAACTATTCTAAGCTATATAGATCTAATATATATAGAGAATATTATATAGTGGTAGGAAAGTAGGGACCTCTAGGCTAATAATCTTATACTTCTACACAGTGCCTATCTACTTAATTAGTATTAGACCAGCAGCCCCTAGCTCATATAGAAAGCCTATAAATATTTTTATAGCTAAAACCTTATTATTATAGGTCTCTATACACCCTATTTTTATTAGTGGGTCCCTAATAATAGCTTTAATCTATTATACTAGTTACAGCATCTCTAGATAGTCTATTCTCTATAGTCTAGTAGTAAAGACACCTTATATAGATCTAATAATACCCACATATATATAAATAATATTCTAAAACAACTAATTAACTGTAACTAGCTTAACTATATAATTTTTAAACTTTAAGAGATATAGCTATAGGATGTTAGAATACTATAATTATATTTCTTCTAGTAGGAGGATAGGATTTACTAACTAGATAATTAACTTTAGAGGGGAGTTCTAGTAGTTTAGAAGTATATCTAAGATTAATAAGGCCACTACCTCTAGTCCTAGGCCATCTATCTTCTATAGTGGGATTAAGAGAAGGTGGCCTATATAAAGAAAGTAGAAGATAAATAGTAATTATCTAGTTAAGTCTAGTAAGTTATCTCTACTAAGAGCCTAGTAGCTAATAATATAAGATATTATTAGAGCCAGCTTTATACAAAAAATATATTTAGAGATAAATATATAACTAATTTATTATTATATAACCTTTCTTATATAAGAGTTCTGTCTATAGCCCTGTCTATACACCCTAATCTAATAGTATCTAGACTATATCTCTTTAATATACTTATAGGGCCAGGTGCAGAGGTGTACCCTTAAGATTATTAGTATTAGAAAAAGAATTAATAAAGACTTTATAATCTAGTAGTAGCTTAGTAATTTTAATATCCCCCTTCTATATAGCTATATAGATAGCAGAATGATGCTTATAATTATAAAGCTAAATATCTACTCCTTTATTAAGTAGGAACTTAATAATATCTATATACCCTTCCTCCACAGCATAGAGTAGTAGTAGTAGATGCTTAAAACTATTATAAAAATAATTATTAAGACTAAGATTAGCTCTATAGTTGACTAGTATCTCTATTATATCTAGATTCCTATTAAGTATAGCAGATTCAAGAGCTTTATTATAGGAATATTAATTATTCTAAATATATACTCCTTTCTAGAGTAGATATTTAACTATATTATATTAACCATTCTTAGTGGCTTTATTAAGAGTATTAGGTTAAGAGCACTTATAATCCTTAATATAAGTGCCCCTTTTAAGCAAGAGCTTAATAATATATAAATAGCTATATTTTACTAAGTTTTTAAGGGCATCTCCAACCTTATAATTAAGCTATTTAAATATTTTATTATTAGTCAGAACACCCTCCTTAATTAAGAGCTTAATAATACTTAAGTAGCTATATTTTATAGCCTTTAGAAGGGCCTCTAGAACCCAGTAACTATATAAAAAATTATCTTTTTTGGAATCTGGAATAAAATATATAGCTAGTTTTCTATCCCTATATTTACAGGCATAGTAAAAGGCCATCTTATAGTAGAATGTATATTTATAGTAATTAATATATATTAATATATATTCTATTATTTATTCTTTATTATTAGCACACACCCATTTAAGGGCCTTTAAAATTTTTATTAGCCAGCTTAGGCCCTAGGATTTATAATAATCTAGAATGCCTTTTTCCTATGCAACCTTATAAAGGTAATTACTTATTTATTTATAGAATCTCTTTGATATTTATATAAATAATAAAATATCTATAACTAAGTCTAGTTATTCTACAATAAGAAGTATAAGTTTAGATAATAATATCTCCATAATGATAGGGAACAAGATACTAATTCTAATATAAAGATAAAGAACTTAGGGGTTATAAAGCTAATTACTAAAGTAAAGTAAATAATAGTAGCCTAGATGCCTTTATAATTTATATAACTAAGCCCACTAGAGCTATATATACTAGTTAGAGATAAGTTAAATAACTCTATAACTACTAAATTAGTTATATAACCTGCTACAAGGGGTGCTATTCTTAATAAGAGATAAAGTTAAATAAGATTATCTAGTTTAGCTTCTATGAAGATTATTTAGTTTATTAGTATATAGTAATTAAAATATATTAAGGAAGCTGCTTATTTTACTTCTAAATATAGTTAAGCTTATTTAAGTTTAGACTAAATATAACTCTATACTACCTTCTATAGTATAGCTATATCTATCTTCTCTATTCCTATTATTAATATTATTACTTAAGCATTTACTGTCTTTAGTATTATAGTAACCTTAGTCTTCTTTATTCCTACTATTAATACTATTATATAAGCCTTCACTGTCTTTAGCAGCATAGCTATATATATCTCCTTTATCCCTACTATTAATACTATTACTTAAGCATTTACTAGCTTTAGTATTACTATTACCTTAGTCTCTTTTATCCCTATTATTAATACTATTGTATAAGCCTTTACTATCTTTAGTAGTATAGCTATACATATCCCCTCTATCCCTACTATTAATACTATTATTTAAATATTCACTATCTTTAGTATTACTGCTACCTTAGTCTCCTTTATTCCTACTATTAATAGAGTTATATAAGTCTTTACTATCTTTAGCATCACTGCCACCTCCTATTAAGCTAATATCTATCTAAGACTCTAAGATATCACTGTAATTTATGGTTATTAATAGTAGAGTAGATATTATTAGTGCTACTATTACTACTACTTAACTATTATTACTACTGCCTGCTGCAGCTCCCTATAATAATATATCTTATAAATTTATATCCTCTATAGATACTAGTCTAGTATTTAATATTAGAGTAGCAGCATGAGTTAATAACTATATTACTTTAGATATAGTTTAGAATATAGTCCTCTTCTTAATCTTAGTAATATACTCTGCTTTATTAATACCCTTTCTTAGTAGGATAAATATAGAATTATCCTTATAGATCTCCTTCTTAGTAGTCTTAAACTATTATATTACATTCTAAGCACTATTAACTAAGTTTTAAGCTATCTTTACTAAGAACTCCCTTATATTAGTAATAGGCTGGTTAAAGAGTAATTTTAACTTAGCTATAATCCTAGGATTATCCTATTCAAGCTATCTAAGGAGGGCAGTAGTAATCTAGGTTATTAGTATTAAGAAGACTATTAGCTTCTATTAGCTAGTAATCTAGAATAGCAGTGCCAGGCCATCAGACTAGATATTAAGTAAGATTAGGGAATAAAGATTCTTCTATAATTTTATAATAGTACTAGTCTATACTACTTTAAGGTCTCTACTACTATTATTAGTAGCTATAAATACTATTAGTAGGTTAAGGGCCTCCACATAGTCCTCTTTATAGATCTTAGATATTATTATAATTTATACCATAAACTACTTTAAATAATAGCTAATATTAGTAAAGTTTTTAGATAAGATACCTATAGCAGCTATTATATCCTTATAAGGACCTATATTTAATAAGGAATATTTAAGTGTATCTGCCCCTATACCCCTATCCTACTACTTATATAGCCTATCCTTATATATAGCTAATCCTTTATCCATCTACTATCTTTAGTTTAGTTAGGTATAGACTATTAGATATATAATATATATCTAATACACTGCTTTACTATTATTAAATTATTTAGCTAGGTGGTCTTAGACTTTTAGTCTATCTAACCCCATTTCTGCAGTTATATATCTTACTAGTATAGAGAAGGGGGTCAACCTCTATTAATAGTTATTTTATAGATCTAGTGTAAGTAGATAGATAGCTAGATTAATCTATAGTGCCTATTGAATAATAGAGTACTATATATTCCTAAACTACCTATTATCTTCACTCCTGCCCTAGGGTATATAAAAATTATAAATATAGGCCTTCTTTATAGTAATATCTTTAATTATTAGTCTCTGCCTATTAGTTCTAGGCTAACTCTAATATTTAAATATCCTATCTAAGCAAAACACCCCAGTGAGATTAAATATACTAAATGGACTTATATCTATAAGGCCTAATATTTATATAATCTAATCTCTGATGATAGTTACTAGGTTGAACTCAACATTATAAGTAGCTGATATTCTAAATACTTCTTCCTTCCTAGCAGGTTTAGTATTAATATTCTAGAGTGCCTTTGCACTAATAAACTAGTTAAATAATAAAGTATCTTAGAGCATTATATACTAATTACTAAATTAGATATACTTCTAAATATATGCTTAAAGCACCTCCTCTAATAGATGAGTCTTAAGTTCTATAGCATCACCTATAATCTATAGATATTTAAGATATATTATAAGCCCTTCTACTTTCTTTATCTTTACAAGAAAGGTAATAATTAGATCTTAGTTAATTTCTATAATAAGATGAGCAAGGATTCTTATAGCAAGGATATTAAGTTTCTTCTTATATATATAGGCTTCTAGTGTTTACTAGCTCTTATCTATAATTTACTCTCTTATCTCTGCCTAATCTTGTCTAAGTATAGTTCTCTCTAAACTAGTATATACTTTAGATCTAGATATATAGTCAGACTATATTATTTTCTTTACTACTAGTTTATTAAGAACTATAAGTAGATTAGTATTATCTAATATATAAGGCTTCTTAGGAATAGGCATAAGTAGCTTATTAATTAATCCTAGCACTGCTAGTTTAGTTGGCTTTTATACTCTAGATTACTTATTATTATTATCTTTAATAGATATAATAATGCCAAATACATCTAGCTTCATCCTAATTTTCTGAAGTTCCTTATCTATAAGCTTACTTTCTAGAGTATATTTATTAATTACCTTATAGAAGTCTTATAGTATTATATAGACTACTCTATAAGAGCCTCTCTTAGGATTTAGAATTCTTTTATAGATATATTAGTTAGCTCTCTTAATAGTAGTATCCTAGGTTAGAGCTTTAGCCAGCATCTCTAAGCTCTGTATATAGTGATGGCCTAAATTATTATAAGATAGCTATTTAGCCACCTCTATGCCCCACCTATCCTTAACTATTTTCTAATACTAGCTTATCTATTTTATAGTCTCTTTAGCTATCTTAGCTACTTGCTTAATATTCTCCTATAGACTTTTATTAGTAGTATAATACTTAATAAAACCCTATACCTTACTAACAGCCTTCTATACCACAGTGATATTAATATCTATATAGTCCTTATAACCTATTATCTATTATATAAGGTTATAATAGAGCTTATATTCTTCTTTTATTATCTAGTATATTTTTAATTTATTATAGAACTCCTTAATTATAGCTTTAGCTTCCTCAACTAAGCAGTATATAAAGATATAGATAGATGTTATAATTACTTTAGTATTAAGTTATATATCTTAAGCTTATAATATAATAGTTCCTACTACTATAGACTCCTCCTTTTTAGACTACTTAACTAAGGTCTAGTTCTGTATAGTGCTATCTATATAGACTGTATTATTCTTTATCTTTTTTATAACTTTAGCTTCCTTTACTTTTGAGGTATATCTCTTCTTAAAGATTTTAGTATTACTAGCATTCACTATTATATATAAGAATGACAAGATTATAGCTGCTAAATTTTGGTAATATAGTATTATAGTATATAAGAAAAATACTATCTTTAATAGAAAGATATGCAGTTGAGGATAATAGTAGATAAATATAAAATTTATATAAGAGGTGTCTTAATATATTTAGTAGTTAATAAATAATAGTCATATAACCTCTAGTTATAGTTAGGACTAGCTTTGTGGGTGCTCTGCTATTAGTCATTATTACTTATTAGTGGCAGTAGTTAAATATAGGCATTAATTAATTAAACTAAAGGACAGTATTATTAGCTATAGAGATAGGAGGTTCTTCTTCTTACTATTACTTCTTCTTAATTATTATTTATTTATTATTTAGTCTATAGTAATATTAGTTCTTATAATTTAGCCTCTAGGCTCTCTAAGAATAAGTATTATTAAAGGGCAGACTTATATATATTTTAGTTATATCCACTAGATATATCTAATAACTATTAGTTATATAATCTAGTGCTAAGTAATATACCCTTACTTTATTATAAATACCCCTTTTAATATTTAGTGTTTGCGGCCCTAGTCAGAATCTAATTAGTATTTTTTTAGTTATCTAAACCTATATGTAGCTGATACTTAGCACTAACTAGCTAATATAACTAGTAGAGGCTATCTAGCTTAGAAGGCTTAAGCTAAGCTTCTATTACTAAGCTCTTCCTTTATATAGAGAATAGTATCTCTGTTTACAACTATATAGAGTAGAAATAGGAGAATTTAAATAGTTTAGTTATAAATCTAGTAATAAAGTAATTTATTCTAATTATTATAATACATATATTTTAAGGAGCAAGCCTATATATCTCTAAAATACTATAGTTATAGTAGTATCCTATAGCCTAGTTACTAACTACTTAGTGTCACCCTAAATATAGATTATCTCCTTTATAGAATTATATAAATATTATATCATCCTCCTTACACTGCATACTTATTCTTTAAATTTAAGGGTCTACTCCTTTAGAGACTAGAAAATCTATAATATAATTATAACCTTTATACATAGTATGGATGAGTGGGTTTGCATCCCTCTAGAGGATAATAGTATTAACATCAGCTCTATAGTTAACTAGGATTTTAATTATATCAAAGTCCCCATTGCACATAGTAATATTAAGAGGATAAAAGCTGCAACTATTATATTACTAAATATCTACTCCTTTTTTAAATAGATATTTAATAATATTATTCTAACAACTAGCCAGGGCTAATATAAGAGCAGTCCCTCTATAGAGGAAAGGATCATTAATATTAGTGCCCCTATTAATTAAAAGCTTAAGAACATCTAGGTGGCCATTTTCTACTAACTTTTAAAGGGCTTTACTAATTATCTAATTATAATAACTATAAATTAGAGCACCCTCCTTAAGTAAGAGTATAATAATACTCTTATAACTATTTTCTACTATAATTAAAAGGGCGCATTTAAGTACAGCCTTATATTAATAATAATCTTTTTTAACTTCTGGAAGGCAATGTATAGCAAATCATTCATTCCTATATTTAATTATATAATAAAAGGCCATCTAATAGTAGAGCACCTTATTAGAAATAGGGTGATTATAATTCCTTAATATAAGTTCCATAGTCTATTCTTCACTATTAATATATACTTATTTAAGAGCCTTTAAAATTTTAATTTAAGGATTAGTAATCTTATAAGTAAATTCTATAATACTTACTCTTTACTCACAGTCTAGGTAGAGTATAAAGATAAAGATTAATTTTTCCTTACTACTTTTATAGAGATAATTCTTTGTTATTTTATAGAATCTCTTTAATATTTATATAAAAGATAAAATATCAGTAACTAAGTCTAGTTATTCTATAATAAGCTATATAAGTTTAGGTGGTAATGTCTCTATAATAATAGGGAATGAGATACTACTTAAAATAAATAAAGGTCTATAACTTAGGGAGTTAGAGATTAAAAAGCTTATTATAGAAATCTGCCTCTATGAGTTATATAACTAAGAGTATATATTATAGTTAGAGATGGCTCTGCAACTACTAAATAACTTAAGTAACTAATAGATATAAATCTGCTATAAGTAGGTACCATTTCTTAATAAGAGGTGGAGTTAAATAAGTTTATCTAGTTTATAAAGATTATTCTATTTATTTAGTTTAGTTAGTTTAGTTAGTTTAGTTAGTT
>JAKLNT010000111.1:0-53027 GCA_022814375.1 Aspergillus quadricinctus | reverse complement strand
ATTTTATTTACTGTGAATAACTCTACTAACTCTTAATTATTTTTAATAATAATACTATTATTAGAATCCTCTTTCCAGGCTCTATTGAATGGTGTAGGTCTTATTAAGATTAGCTATAGTTATATGGTTGTCCTGAACCTGTCACTCCCTATATAGACTGTTACATAGATTTCTATTACATATATCTATTACCTACACTTATATAACTATTATAAATACTACCTACCCTTCCCTAACCTTTTCTACCATTATATATTAATCCCTAACCCTTTATAAACTACCCTAATCTTACTTAACCCCTAATTTCTCTCTATTTTAAACCCTATCTATATCTAAATAATATAAACCTTAACTCTTATCCCCTTATTAACTTTAAATCCTTTCTTTATTCTATATCCTAACCCTTATCTTAATATTTTATACACTCTTTATTCTTTATATAAATAATCTTAACCCTTTACTATATTTCTTCTCTTTCTCTTTTCTCTATTCTTATAAATCTTTTTTATACCTATTTCCCTTCTATCTACTTATTTACTTTAATTACTTATTATTCTATAATTATCTTATTATCCCTATCTCTCTTAACTATTCTAACCCTTATTAATCTATATAACCCTACTCTTCTTGCCTTACTATTATTTTTAATCTTAATCTAATATCTATTTATTACTCTATTAACCCTATTATATACCTTCTCCTATATTCTCTCTATATCTTCTAATTATATCCCCCTTAAACATTACCATATTATATATAACTATATTATAAATACTTTCCTTTCCCTTCTTTCTCTATTTAAATTACTTATTCTGAATTCTTTTAATCCATTATTAATCTACTTATATAGCCTTGCTCTATTACTTATTATCTTTTTTCTTATTTTCTATATCCTTAATCTTCTTATTATTAAACCCATACTAATTAATTTACTTATTTTAGTTAACTTGGCAGCTTGGCTGATATTATTAACTTAGTTAATTTAGTTAACTTAGTTAACTTACTTAATATGGTTAACTTAATTGACTTAGTTAACTTAGTTAACTTAGTAGACTTAATGGACTTAGTAGACTTAGTAGACTTAGTAGACTTAGTAGACTTAGTGGACTTAGTACTTAGTTAAGTTACTTAACCTAGTAACTTAGTTAATCTTATCTACTTAGTTAACTTAATTAACTTTATTGACTCTGTTAACTTTATTAACTTCATCTACTTAGTACTAGAGTTATATTTAGTCTAAGCTTAGGTCCAGCTTAAAACTATTACTAAATTACACTTAGATTTAGATTTAAATTTTAGAATATATAGCTAACCTTAAAGTTTAAACTAATATAATTTAATTGTGGTTTTACCCTAAAAGCCTACTACTAGGCCCACTAGGCCTAGCTAAGTATAATTAGGGCCCTACTACTCTATATAGGCCAGTGGTATGCTTAGGTAATAATCTAAACTTTAATAGTTTTTATAATTTAATTTCTTCTTTCTGGCCCTTATGCACCTATTAAATATGCTTATATATAATTATAATATTTATATAAAATCCCTAATAATTATAATTATTCTAATCTATATTAGAAATATTGCTTTGATATCTACACATTTAAATAGGTAGTAGTTAAAGATATATTAAAACTATAGTTATTATTAGACCTTAGTGCACTTCTATATATATCTCTACACCACTTTCATAACAACCTATAATAAAAATAATTATTTCATAATGTCTCAGCAACCACTAGGTATCTGAAATAATATTTATATATTTAGTTAGCCTAACCCAGGGGCTATCTAGTAATTTAGGAATTATTAGTAGATTCCTAGAAATTAGATATTCCTAAGTAAGAAATAAATAAATAGTTTTCACTGAACCCAGAGTAGACCCAGAGTGGGGAAGTTAAATATAAAGTAATTCCCTAGGCTTACTGCTGAACCCAGCCCTATAGTTTAGTAAGGATTAAATTTAATTTTAGTAGATTAGTTATGTAACTCTAACCTTTAGTTAAGTTATTTAATTACTTAGTCCTCTTCATCTACTTAGTTAACTTGGTCCACTTGGTCCACTTTATTAACTTTATTAACTTTATTAACTTAGTTGACTTTATTACTTTATTAAGCACTAGTACCTTATAGTGCTCTAGAATTATAATAGTTAATATAGTAGTAGCTATACCTTTATATTAGAACTAATCACTAAGTTAGGAGCTTCTTCTAACTTGGTAGGCAATAATATCTCTATCAGTTAAGTACTATCTATATAACCCCTTTAATTTACTATATATAGACTTGCTATATCTAATAACTACCTGCCCCCTTTATATACTGCGTCCCTATAGCTAGAAGTATTATTATAATATTTATTTAATATATACAAACTACACATTCTTATTAGTTTAATTAAAATAGTTAATATTATTATTACTCTGTAATTCTCACCATTATAAGGGGGGCAATATAATTAATTAGTAATAATGTTGGTATGTTGCTTAGTGCTATTATATAGTAGTGTGATCTTATTATAGTAAATATATTAAATAGCTTTAGCTATTACTTACTTAAATAATATAGTTACTATAGCAGCTTATTATCTTTATAGGGGGACATAGCTTAGCTAGTATTAGAAAAGGGTTAGCAGATCCAGCTAAATTTTACTACCACTTTAATACTAGGCTAACCTTAGCTAATTTAGGTTCTATTCTGTTATAAATTACCTCCTCTACTCTACCTACCACTACTACTACTATACTAATTTTCTACTATCTCTAACCGCAAAAGCCCTTTAAATAGTATTAAATTTGAATTATATATAACTATACTTAAATATTTATAAATTTATACTTATTGTATGCTTAGTATTAATTAAGAATTAGTAGATTCTAAGTTATTTTAATATTAATATTATACATAAGCAGAGTATAAGTAAAGAGAAGAGAAATTAGGTATAAACTTAAGAAGTTACTTATATATATATACCTCTTATTTATAGAATTCCCCTTATTATAATACTTTACATATATATATACTAAAATAAAATAATAAGTAAAGGAATTACCTAGAATCTACTAATTCTTAATTAATACTAAGTATATAACAAGTATAAATTTATAAATATTTAAGTATGGTTATATATGATTTAAATTTAATACTATTTAAAGAGCTTTCATGGTCGGAGATAGTAGAAAATTAGTATTAGTAGTAGTAGTAGTAGTAGTAGTGGTAGATAGGCATATACTAAATAGGTATAGAACATCTTATAATTAATTCTAGTTATATACTAGCTAAACTTCTTTTATCTAGTACTAGATAAGCTTTTTCTAACACTAGCTAAGCTATAAGCCCTCTTTATAGCTTTATAGTTCTCTTTCTTCTTCTTCCCCTTCCTTCTCCAGCAACTATATTATTATTAATATATATATAAGTGCTTTATCTTATTCTTCTTTACTGTGTATTCTCTATCATCTATTTTATTATCTTTACTATTATATATTCCATTTCCTTTTATTTACTGTAAGTGATTATAGTTACTAGTTCTCTTCTTATAAGCTAATATAATTTATCTATATTAATATAACCCTGCAGTCTTCCTTTATTACTTTATTAACTTTATTACTTTATTAACTTTGTCTACTTAATACCTTTAGTTAAGTTACTTAATCACTTAGTTAACTTAGTTAACTTAATTAACTTAGTCTAACTAGTTAACTTAGTTAACTCAACTTAGTTGACATCACCCACTTGGTTAACTTGGTCAAACTGGTTAACTAATTAATTTATTTAACTTATTTAACTTATTTAACTTATTCAACTTATTTAACTTATTTAACTTATTCAACTTGTTTAACTTATTTAACTTATTTAAATTATTTAACTTATTTAAATTATTTAACTTATTTAACTTAATTAACTTAGTTAACTTGTTTAACCCAGTTAATGACTTAACAACTTAACTTAGTTAATATCATCTACTTGGTCTAATTGATCAACTAGTTAACTTATTTAATTTATTTAAATTAGTTAACTTAGTCAACTTAGTCTAACTAATTAACTTAGTTAACTTAATTAACTTAGTTAACTTATTTAACCTAGTTAATGACTTAACAACTTGACTTAGTTAACTTACTTAACTTAGTCTAACTAGTTGACTTAGTTAACTTATTTAACTTAGTTAATAATTTAATAACTTAACTTAGTTAACATCATTAACTTATTTAAATTAGTTAACTTAGTCTAACTGATTGACTTAGTTAACTTAGTTAATTTAGTTAACTTATTCAACCTAGTTAATAACTTAATAACTTGACTTAGTTAACTTGCTTAACTTAGTCTAACTAGTTAACTTAGTCAACTTATTCAACTTAGTTAATAACTTAATAACTTGACTTAGTCAACATTGTTAACTTATTTAAATTAGTTAACTTAGTCTAACTAATTAACTTAGTTAACTTATTTAACTTAGTTAATATCCTCTACTTGGTTAACATCATCCACTTAGTTAACTTAGTTAACTTAGTTAACTTAGTTAACTTAGTTAACTTAGTCAACATTATTAACTTAGTTAATATCATTAACTTATTTAAATTAGTTAACTTAGTCTAATTAGTTGACTTAGTTAACTTATTTAATTTAATTAATATCCCATCCTTCACTTAGTTGACATTGTCCACTTAGTTAACTTAGTTAACTTAATTAACTTAGTTAATATCATTAACTTATTTAAATTAGTTAACTTGATCTAACTAGTTAACTTAGTTAATTTATTTAACTTAGTTAATATCCTCTACTTAGTTAACATTGTCTACTTGGTCAACTTAGTCTAACTAGTTAATTTAGTTAACTTATTTAACCTAGTTAATATCCTCTACTTAGTTAACATCATCCACTTAGTTAACTTAGTTAACTTAGTTAACTTAGTTAACTTAGTTAACTTAGTTAACTTAGTTAATTTATTAACTTAGTTAATAACTTAACAACTTAACTTAATTAACATCATTGACTTGTTTAACTTGGTTAACTTAGTCAACTTAGTTAACTTAGTTAACTTAGTTAACTTAGTCAACTTAGTTAACTTAGTTAACTTAGTTAACTTGGTCAACATTATTAACTTATTTAAATTAGTTAACTTAGTCTAACTAATTAACTTAATTAACTTATTTAACTTAGTTAACATCCTATCCTCCACTTAGTCAACATCATCCACTTAGTCAACTTAGTTAACTTAGTTAATATTATTAACTTATTTAAATTAGTTAACTTAGTCTAACTAATTAACTTAGTTAACTTATTTAACTTAGTTAATATCCTCTACTTAGTTAACATTGTCTACTTAGTCAACTTAGTCTAACTAATTAACTTAGTTAACTTAATCAACTTAGTCTAACTAGTTAACTTAATTAACTTATTTAACCTAGTTAACATCCTCTACTTAATTAACATCATCCACTTAGTCAACTTAGTCAACTTAGTCAACTTAGTCAACTTATTAACTTAATTAATAACTTAATAACTTGACTTAATTAACATTGTTAACTTATTTAACTTAGTTAACTTAGTTAACTTATTTAACTTAGTTAATTTAATTAACTTAGTTAACTTAGTTAACTTGGTTAACTTAGTCAACTTAGTTAACTTAGTTAACTTAGTTAACTTGGTCTAACTAATTAATATAGTAACTTTAGTTAAGTCACTTAATCTAGTGGCTTAGTTAACTTTATCTACTTTATAAATCTAGTTAACTTAGTAACTTAGTTAACTTAGTCCACTACTATAGATAACTTAGTTAACTTTATTAATCTACTTATCTCAGTGATTAAATATTAGACTATTTATTTATTTCTAACTTCTCTTTCTATTAATTCTTCTAAGAATCTAGTTAGATTTATTAAATAAGCCTCCAAGGCCCCCCTTCTATATTAATATATTAAATTAGAGCTATAGATCTATTCCAGCCTATCTAACTACTATAGATATTAATATCTTAGCTCTTATAGCTATAGGTGGCACTAATAGAGATACCTTAATAAGTAATATATCTACTAAAGCTTTTAAAGTGCTCTAGCACCTTAAATAGTTATTACTACTTATTATTACTAAGGCAGACCTTATTAAAGAGCTTTATAAGTATAATATTTATAACTAGTAGATCTAGTATAACTTTAAAGAATAGCATAAGATATTTATATATCTAAACTATACTATTCTTATTATTAGATAACCCACTATTAGTAACACTGTAGATTCTAAACTCTCTAATATTAATAATACTAAACTTAATTCTAAAAAGCCTCAGAGTCTTTATAAGTACTTAGAGTATAATATACTTTATCTACTCTTATAGAGGCTCCCTAATATAAAGTATATCCCTAATAAGAATTACTAGACCTTTATATGGAGTTGGCAGGAGGTGATTACTAAGGTTTATATAATTACTAAGAATCTAGACTAGATACCTTATAATAATAAGGAAGTGTGTTTAGACTCCTCTAGGACTACTATAAAGGAAGATATCTTACTCTACTAGTAGATAATTAGCTTGCTAGTATAATTCCTCTATAGGACTAGGCTAGATATTATATCTATAGTCTTAAAGCTTACTAGATTTACTAGAAATCTATCTTCTAAACACTTTACTATAGTTAAGTAAGTATTCCACTATCTATAAAAGATCTAACTACTCTTACTTTCCTATTCTATAATACTAGGGACTCTTAAATTTAAGGTTAATGCTGACTAGGCTAGTCCCTATATAAGTGATACTCTCTTATCTATATATCTTCTTTATATTTAGTATATTATTTACTATACTTAATCTGCTGCTTCACATATAGATAGCTTATCTTTATAGCTAGTTATTTACTAAATTCTAATACTATATTATTTATCTATTTCTATAATACCTAATATATAGATAATTATAATATACTTATAGTAGTTCCTACTCTATTATAGTACTAGTATATAGATAAATAGTATCCTTAAATTAGATAAGTTTCTTACAGTTGATCTGCTAGCTAGTTATTTACTTATATATAATAGTAAAGCCTAAAGTATTAGATATAAGAAGAATCTATCTCTTAGAGTTGAAGTGTGTAAGAATTAGAGTTCTAATAAAGATATTCTTTAAGATATAGAATACTTCCTAAGCTTCCTTTAACTAGGTGAAGGGGCCTGTCTTTTACCTATTTTTTACCCCCTTAATAAGGTCTATCTAGAGACTTATAATCTATGAATATACCTTTATAAAGTATTAGAAGAACCCTATGAACTCTAGAAAGATCTAGATATTATAGAATGAGTGAGGCACTAGCTATAAGAACTATACTTAATTATACTAGATATACTTAGATACTATCCCATCCTATAAGGTAGCTATAGAACTTGACTTTAGTCTAGTGAAGTACACACTTTAATAACTTAATATATAGGTTTATGCCCTAAAGATACTAGATAATATCCTTAATCTACTATTTATTCTGCTCTTTACTTTATAAGCTATATAAGGATATTATCTAGATAAATAACATAGAACTCCTTAAGAGTTCTCTATATTATCTTATTAATATAGGCCTGAAAAGTGGCAGGGGCATTAGTTAATAAGAATAGTAAGACTAGATACTTAAATTAGCCATAATATATATAGAATGCTATCTTCTACTCATAGCTTGCTGGATATAGATATAATAGTAGGCATTCCCTAGATCTAGAATTATAAAGAACTTTATATCTTAGGTGTAGTCTATTAACTTATCTATTTAAGGTAAGGGGTAGTAATTCTTAATTAGTATGGCATTCAGTATCTAGTAATTAACTTAGATACATAGGCCTCTACTTAGCTTATTTATAAAGAGCCCCAGTGCTGCTGCTGGACCTAATAATTCTCTTAAATTCACCCCTTCTTTAGCATATTATTAAGTTATTTATATAGAGCCTCTATTTCTAATAGTAATATAGTGAAGAAAGGGCTATATAGTATATCATCCTATTAACTAGTCACATCTTATGGACTGTTCTATCTGAAGGTAAGATACTGGTATCTTTCTTTAGTAACACCTTTATATATACTCTATATATATAATATATAGTCTAATGTCAATATGCTCTCCTAGGACCCTCACTAGCTAGCTAGTAGCTTTTAATTTGTCTATTCAGACTATATATAGGAACTTTAATAACCTCTTTATTAAAGAACTTAACCTTAATCTTATTATCCTTAGTAGCAGGGACAGGCAGGCTAGTAGCTACTAATATAATATTAAGAAGGCAAAACATATTCTAGTTTAAAGAATAAAGTAGTAACTCCTTTCCTATTATTATTAGTATGCAGGACCTTCAACACTTTAATAGGCTTATTATTAAATATATTCTAAGAATTTATATCCTACTTATCTAGGGTGGTCGCTGCAAACACAGCACTGTGATAATAAAGCTGTAAATAAATTTTCTTATATAGCTTTCTAATCTTCTAGTAATACTTATACTTCTAAAATGAAGCATTGCTGATATACTTAATATACTTAATATATTTAATATACTTAATATACTTAATACACTTAACACACTTAATATACTTGACATACTTAATATACTTAATATACTTGATACACTTGATATACTTAATACACTTGGTTAACTTAGTCTAACTTAGTTAACTTAGTCAACTTAGCTAACTTAGTAAACTTATTTATTATTTAGCTTAATTATTAGATATCTAACTTATTTAGCCTTTTTAACTCCTTTAATATATTCAACTCATCCACTCATTTAAATAGTTAAATTGAATACACCGCCTAAGCTAAGTAGATAAGGGAGTGTAGTATAAATAGACTATGGCTAGACTGTGAATTATAAATAAGTATAAATAATTAGATTAGTAGAACTGTGTTTATGTAAGCTATTAATAGCATTAAGTATCTAAGCCTAACTAATATATATCCTTCTCAGACATAGCTAAAACTGCTAGCTATAACTAATTTTCTTAGTAGCTACCTGCATAAACAGATAAATATATATATTTAACTCTATGACCTCTTCAGACACCTGCTTCTTTATACTTACTAAGTATCTTCTTAAGACCTTAACTATATAATTCCCCTTGCCCACTACTAGCACTGTAATATATTAGATCTATTAGTATACCTATTTATTTATTTAGCTTAGAAAGGAATTAGTAAGATGGCTATAGGTTATAGTAAGCTAACTAATATCCTTATAAATCCCTAGTATTATATCTGACTGATATCTAGGCAAGCTAATCTTATAGGTCTTTAATAGAAATGCTTCCTATCCTAAGATATGCCTTATAATCTAAATTTATTAGAAGATATAGAATATAGACCTTAAGAGGGTATATATATAGTAGAAAGTGTCTATATTACCTACCTATCTCTATACTACCTGATTTCCTATTAACTATGTGGGAAGATCATCTTTATCTTAAAAATTATTTATAAACTTTACTTCCTTAAGATTCACTTAGTATATATAGAGAACTGACTTAAAAACTATTCTCTTATCTATTTCCTCTTCTATCTTTCCTTTATTTTATATCATCTCTACTCTAACCTTCTATCTGATCTCTACTTCATCTCTTAATTATCTATTAGCTTTTATTTAACTCTTACTTATCTCTTACTAAGTCTCTAGTCTAATCTTCTTTATATTAAAAATCATTCACAAACTTTACTTTATTAAGATTTACTTAGTATATATACTAAACTAACTTTAAAACTCTTTACCTATCCTTCCTTCTTCTGTCTCACTTTCTATTACTTTTCTCTTATCTTATCTCTAGTCTAACCTCTTATTATATCTCCCCTTAATCTCTTATCTATTTCTTAATAACTATCTTATTTCCTTCTTATCTATTCTAGATTATAGTAAGTCTAATCTACTATAGACTATATATATTTAATATTATAAGTTAAAATTCCTTTCCTTACCTATTCTATATTATTAAGGCTGACTATAGTATTCCCACTTCTATAGTTATAATTATAGATAGACTCTAAGCTAATAAATATACTAATATTCTAATATAGGATAAGACAACACTACTAAACTCTAGTACTAGAAGTATAAGCTATCTAGTAATCATAGTATAGGACACTGAAGAGAGACCCTAGTTTATTTATAAATAGAATAGAGAGGAAGAGAGTGTTAAGCTCTAACTTATACTACTTATATAGATAGATTACTATTCCTATCTTAAGCTCTATTATATTATCTATTACTAGGTCCCATTACAGAAGGAACTAATGCTTACTATAGACTATATATTTCTAATAATATTCTATATTAAATTAATTCAAGCCCAGCCTATTATTACTAAAGATAAAGAGAATCCTCCTATAAGTACTATTATTATCTATCCCTTACTCTACAAGCAACACAGCCACCTAAGAGAAGCTCTTAATGATTATTCTATCTAGATAGTTATTATATCTAAGCACCTAAATATGCCTGTGTATACTACTAACCTCTTTTACTACTATTCCTTTAGTAACTAGGATATACTAATTACTCAAATCCACCAGCACCTAGGGAATTAGTAGCTAAGGTTTTTTATCTAAGGCTATAAAGTGGATAGAATACTCCTTCAGCTCAATACACAGCTATTAGAGGATATAAATAATAATCCACTCTATGCTTAGTACCCAGGACACCTATATAAGGTCTTTCTCTAGATTAGTAACTACTTTAATTAAGATAATTATCTAGTTATCACCTAATCTATAAAGCCTAGCTTTCTTAGTTCAGAGGAGTATATGACTCTACTAGGCTATAATCTAATTTATAAGTATAAGTATATAATTAGGCAGATAACATCCCTCTTTAATATAATTATAACTATAAAGGTGATCTCTATATCACAGATAAGCTTATAGCAGTATATTAGATTCCTTAAGCTCTCTAATAAGTTTAGCCTCAACCTACAGCCTAGTAATGTAATAAAGGTTAACTTTAATATTAAAGAGGCAGAATTATATACTAACTAGTATATATATATAGTGGACCCTCTACTAATTACCCCTCTAAAGGCTATTATCATCCTCCTAACTTAACCTTAGGATAAGGAGGAATAGGAATAGATAAGCTTTAATAATGCCCTAGAACTCTTAATAATTCTAATTAATACTTTAGGCTTAATTTAGACAGCTAGATATTTACTTATAGTAAGTGACTTATAGAAGATAGTAATAAATATCTTATTCTCTAATAAACTATTTAAATAGCAGATTACAGCCCTATAAAAGCTCTAAGATAAGTATATAAAGAAGGTATTAACTTAATTAACTCTACTTAATAATAACTTCCTCTATTTATAAGCTATTAATATATATTAGATAATTGTAGATAATTTCTTTGCTCTTATTAATTACTTTTAGTTTAATAATATATAGCTAGCTATATTCACATATCTCTGTATACTACTAGATAGATTTAGTCTTATCTAAGGGCCTCTTAATACTAAAAAAACCTACTGAGCAGTCTAAGCTTTTATCCTCTTCCTTATATATAATAATTATTATACTAGTAGATAGCATTAGGTCATGCTCCTAGCACTATCTAATAATATTATTAATAATCTTGCTATTAGGCTTGAGGAAGCTCACTTATAGTTTATTCTAGACTATAAGATAATTATAGTCTATATCTATATGCTTAGCACTAAAAATAATCTTCTCTTAATACTAGTAAAGAAGCAGCATCCCCCCCTAGCTAATATCTAACTATCTATTATTATAGAGGATGACTCAGCCTATAATAACAGCCTCCTTACATAGCTTGCTCTTATATAGATATTATTTAAATTTTAATAGGCCTAAACTGCACAGCTACTAGATATAAAGGACTATTAGATATAGCAGATTAAGCTAAGTATTAGTTATTAGATACTATAACTTTCTGATATTATTCCTACCCTATAGTTAACCCTTAACACATTCACCTTCTTCTATAAGCACTATTAACTTTACTAGGCAGGAGAGGAATTTAATGATGCCATCTAGATAGATTTTTATATATAGAGTAGAGAGCTATATAATACAGTGCTTACTTATATAGATGCTGTTATATATATCTTATATATAGCTGGTAAGACCACTATATAGGATAATATACAGCCCTATACTATCTTAGTTAAAGAGGCTATTTAAGCTACTGAGCCTAAGCTATGGCCAGTATTAGGCTTCTTTAATTTTAATATCTTTATACTTATTAGTGATCACTACCAGCTCCATCCACTAATACTCTTATATTATAAATAGAACCCTCTAGCAGACTAGCTATATATCTTACTTTTCTCTCAGCTCCACTAGAATAGTCTACATGCTATTATACTCATAGAGTAGTATTATATATATAAGAGCATAGCATAGATAGTTAGTTTAGTATTCTATAATAGTGAGCTACAGACTAGTTATGCCACTGCTAATCAGACCCATAAGCTAGCCCACTAGATTAACCTATTTAATTATTACACATTAGGCTGCGGAGGGCAAATAGTCTTCCTTAATATAAAGGATAGTATTAACTACTATAATATCTAGTAATAGTCTTATCTCAATTCAGCTCATTATAGTATTACTACTATATTTATAATTCAACTGCTTTCTTAGTAAGTTACTAATTTAATTATAATCACTATTCTCACCCCCTACCATACCCAGCTCTGGGAATACTAGGTACTCTTTACTATTCTATAATAATAGCAGCCCGGCCTAGGACTATATCTTATATAGCTTAAGATTATCAACTCCTTTCAGGGTAGGGAATTGAATATAGTTATACTTAACCTTACTATTACTTTCTTACTAGGCTTTATGTGGGAGCCTAATTATCTAAATATTACTCTAAGTTAGGCTAAATATACCCTCTATATCATTAGAAACTATAGAGTAATAGATAGACTAACTAGAAAAAAGAAACAGAGTCTATTTATATACTGACTTCTAAAGTATATCTCTTAGTATAGCTATTAGATGCCAGTCCTAAATAATCTTATAATCACTCTATCTAAAGCCACTATTAATGAGCCAATTAATGGGCAGGTAAGTGGAATCTAGAATATAAATTATATAGATATAGATGGCACAGTAGCCCAGCCTAATATAAGTAATAGTACTTCTATAATAAATAGTCTACCTAATATTGCTATTAAAGAACAGAATAATATATAGATAAGCAGGACTGGGGATAAGAATAATATAGATCTAGATAGTATAGCAGTTAAGCCTGGTATAAGTAAATATAATTCCACCACTATTAGTCTACACTGGTAGATAGCCTTTTATTATAAGATTACTTACTAGTTTAATTATATCACTATATTATATATACCTAGCTAACTTCCTTAGAGTATATCTCTAATCTATAAGTAGTCTTGGCCATCCCCCTTATCTATAGATAATTATTAATAATATGCTCTGGGTCCTTTTGCCCTGTAAGGAAATAATTTAACTTATCTTAGTAGTTATAGTTGCTCTCTCTATATCTAATCTCTAATACTTCTTATAATTAGTTACTTTAGTAAATACCTTATCCTATTAATTAGTATCCTTATAAGGATTAGAGCAGTAGTATCTAGAAGTCAGGCGCCCCTTATCTAATGATTTTATTAGATCTTTAGTATAGCTTTACTTACCTCAACTATACCTCCTACTAAATTATCCCCTATAGTAGATATTAGCTTAGTTAGTTATCATTCCAGCTGTTATAGCTTATTTAATAATTAATCTAGCTAATATTCTTACTTAAGCTCACTAATTAGAATGAGATGACCATAGCTATACTTCTATATTTAATTTAATAGATAAGTTAGTTTATTTCTTTACTACTTCTTTTATTTAACTCTTTTCTATACTTTTTCTATACTATATGCCATTTCCAATTCAAAACTGCTATGGTAGATTTATATATTTAGTATTTAAGATATAGATTATGGTGTTCACTAGTATTAGTCTGTATAATTATATTTTATTTATCTTCTCTTAGTACTACCTCTTGCCTAGTAGAGTAATCTATCTAATAAACTAATATAGTCTAGATCTATCCAGCAGTTAAAGTATACTGGATAGATATTTCCTTTATTATTTAATTAAGTTAGTTAAGTTGGGTGAGTTGGGTAAGTTAGATAAGTTAGATAAATAGGTATAGTTTGTGCAGTTAGTGCAGTTATTTAATCCTTTACTAATATGGGTTAAGGGTTATTTACTAGTAATAGTAAATAACACTATTACTCCTACTTCTTTATCTATTTATTTCTTTTTATTATTTTTATCTCCCCTGTCTGCAGTGATAAATAAATATAATTAGACTAATATATCTACTTATAGTAACTAACTTATTTAGATAAACTTCCCCTACTACTAATATTTCTTTAACTACTTAACTTTCTTTATATAGCTTCATTCTATAACTCCTTTATAATTTTAATTCTACTACATTATTTACTAGGCTTCTAATTATAACTAGGTTATCTACACCTCTATTATCTATAGATAATATAGTTAGGTGAACTATTTCTTTACTACCTGCAGATCCCACTCTATATATAATACTAGCTCTTATTTAGTTTAGAATAAAGACTAATAATATTAATAGCTTATTATATAAGGCACTCTTTACTATTAAGTTTAATAGGCCATAAACTAAGGATCTTTATTTAGAGCTATGTAGATACTGGTTAGTCTCTAGCTCTAGTTAACTACTTAAGTTCCTCTGAAATGTGCTCTATAAAGCCTTAATAAATTTAATTAATTCTAACTATTTCCTTGTTAGCAACAGCTTTAAAATAAAAAGATAAAATATAGTATAGTATATAACTTTAAGATAAGAACTATAATAAAGAAGATATTAGAGATCTAGAAGTTTTTTAGCACTAAGGCAGTAGATTAGAAGAGTATTAAAGAATTAATATAGGAAATCCTTTAGTTAAAGCTACTCTATATTTCTTATAAAAAGAGGATAGATAATACTTTATATATAGAGCTTTAAGCTAATATTAATAAAGAAATTAACTGCATGCTGCAATGTATTAAGACTAAGTATAATAATAATAAGCTAGATACTATTATAAAGCTCTATCACCTTACTATTATTCTTAAGAATTATAAGAAGAATAACTAGAAGACACCTGCCCTATAGAGTAATAAAGCTCCTTAGGCTAGAGAGTGTTTATTAGAATTAATAATATTATTAATATCTTTACATGCAACACATCCACTATTAGTTATAGAAATAGAAAACTAATATATTATAGTTAAGAGGACTGGACCTAGCCTAGAAGATATATATATATTTATACTTAATTAGTTTATTAGACTAGGCACCTTACTATCTAATTATTAATATATTAATTAGATAGAGCTGAGTTGGTCTAAATTTATAAGGATTATTAGAGATTTATATAGCTGGAAAAAGGATACTCACTATATTATCTATAATTTTATAGATAATAATAGTAAATTAAAGGTCACTGTCACTGTATCTAACAAAATAATATAGATTAAAGGTCTAGTAAATATAGTGCCTAACCCTATTATATTTAACTTAGACCTAATTTCTTATAAATATTAATTAACACCCAGCACCTTCCCTAATATTATTAATTATATTAAAGTTATATATATTAATATTATAAGTAGGTCTCTCCACCCTATAGATAAACTATCTAGGAGACCTGCCTTTCTCTAATAAAACTAATCCATGTGCTTATAGGGGATTATTTAATGATATTAAGTAGAGGGTGTAGAAGTAGCTATAAGATATAGAAAAGTATTAAGACCTTATAATTAAAGCCTAAAGCAGAGCTAATTATTATCTAGTAACTCTAATAATAGTAATCTATCATTAGGTAGTGTCAGGAGGAAACATATTAGGGTTAAATATATTAGATCTAGATAATCTCTATAGACTTAATATTTATAGAATTAGGTGCTAATTATATATAGCTTTTCCAGAGAATCCTCTAGTCTACTCCAAGACCCTAGCTACTATATAGATGATAATACTAGTAATATAAATATAAATAAGTATTAGTTAGAGGAGATAAATAAGTATAGATATAAAGGGGATCTTAAAGAGAAAGAACCAGAGATAGCATCTAAAAAGGAAATAGAAAAAGGATAGAATAAAAAGCTAGAGGGGTGAGTAATCAACTCTACTAAGAAAATAGTTAATTAATATAGTGCTAACTAATAGAATAAAAGATCTATAGGCCCTGCTTATAATAGTAATCCTAGAGATAATATAGTAGTTATAGATCTTAATGATTATAAGAGTATAAAAGACTAGGATAAAGATTATATCAATGAAATTACTAGCCTATTAGAGGAGGAGCTAACTAAGGGGTAAATAGTCACACACTATATTATATATCTTATATCTTTAGAGTACTTAATTATAGATTAATAATATAATAACTAGAATATAATACTTCTAGATCTAATTCACTATTAACTAGCTAGATTTAAAGACTTAGACAGAGTGCTAGAAGTTCTATAAGTTTAATAACAACTATAGAAAAAAGCCTAAGAAAATAATTAAGATCCCTAGCCTATATTAGGAACTCAAACCTCACTAGGCCTATATAGTATATTAGATATTAAAAATTAAGCTAAGACTAGATAGAGGGTATCTAATTAATGATATAAGCCTAGAAAAGGTAAGTATATCTACCACTATTTAGATATTATTAATATAGAATATAAATACTAATCTATTTTATATTAGCTATAGACCACTACTATAATTACTCTCTATATTCTTAGCTACTAGATACATCTAGCCTAGTAGGTAATAGAGGTATTATAGATAGCTAATAATAATAAATATCTTCTCTATAGTAACTAAGAACTAGATATTATATATCTAAATATAGCTAACTTTCTAATCTACTACCTCTATATAGAGTCTAGCTCTATAGCTAAATATATCACCCTCTATTCTAGTTTAAATCTAGTTATCACCCCCAGGCGCCTCCTTATAAATTAGATAAAGGAGTAGAAGGCTATAGTTAAAGACTACCTATTACTAAATATAACTCTTCTACTTAGCTATAGCACTGCAATACTGGGTGTCTAAAGTATTAAAAGATTTATATAAAAGGAATCACTTATAATTACTAAGGCTAAGAAATAGGTTTAGATATATATATTAATAGTAAGTAAAGATATAAGATAATAGACTAATAAGGCACAGGCACTTAAAGCTACTTTATATAAAGAGATTAGTACTATTCCTAGAGATATAGACTAATTTATAATTCTATTAGCCCCTCTAAGTATTACAAATTATATAGTATACCACTTAACTATAAGAGATATAGCACTAAAATCTATAACTAGTCTAGGTTTATAGAAGAAGCACCTATAAAAAGTTAAGATAAATAGCACCTAATTTATATATATATTTAGGGATAAGTACTATAAGAAGAAGAATAAATTAGTAATAACCCTTAGACTTTTAGATAGTTCTTTACACAAGTAAATTAGGCTAGTAATATAGCTATTAAGTAGGATGCTATTCCAGACTTTACCTACTAATATAGCACCCTATATAAGCTTACTAGAGTAATCTCCTTAGATATAGTATTAGGTGCTAAGTTACTATATAGCTTAATATATAAAGTAACTTAAGCACTAATTTAAGATATAGATAAATAAGTCTAATGCCTAGCTCTAACCTTTTATCTAGAAATTTAGACTTATACTCACTACCCTAGAATTCATCCAATAAATAAGTAATTCCAGATGATTTAGATATATATTAGTTAATTTACCTCTAGATAATAGGAAGAATATAGCATGCCCCCTCCCTAAAGCCTATCTTAATTAAATTAAATTAATAGAGTTAGGGTTATTAGATAAACTAAACTAGCTTAATACTACTGCCCAGCAGTCTTAGCCAGATAGCTAAAAGTTATAATTAAAACTCTTAGTAGCTAGTATCTATAAGTTTAGATAGCTATAGATCTTAATAAGCTTCTCTAGACTTCTTAATCTTACTAACTAGCTAGATAGTCTTAAGAAGCTTACATTTTCACAAACTAATCTTAATAAACTAGGATAAATTAATAACTAAGCTAAGTGCCTAATCTATAAGAACCTAAATATAGTCCTAAAGGGCTTATTAAAATTTAAGTATCTATATAAAATAATTAATAAGGGCCTCACTGATTATAAGGGCAGGCTAGAGAAGTTCTTATTTATAATAAAGCATCCTATAATAGTATATATTCTAAGTCTAGTAGATCCCTATCCTATTCTAAATCTATTACTAGTGTAATTAACCATTAATTCTTATATACCTATATCTTACTAGGCCTTAGAAAATATATTTCCTAATTATTATATAAAGGCTTTATAGATGAGTAATAATAACTACTAGAGCTATATTAATGCCTTTTAGAATAATAATACTAGAGCTAAAGTGGAGCTTAATAATAAAAGGATAATTTAAAGTCCTAGTATCCTTATATCCACTACTAAAATAATTAGCACTGGCTATATATATACTTATGCCTTCTAGGCCATCCTATTTAAGTCTGATAACCTAGAAGGTATAGAAGAATAGGTATTTATATAACTCTATTAATTTAGTTAGAACAACCCCTAAATAATCTACATTCACTTTATAGTGCTAGATATAGAGTATAAGGCCTAGATCTTCACCTACTAAGAGAACTATAGATAACTAAAGTCAGCATCTAAGTAGAGCAGTGAAGTTCCTAAATAGAGTCTTAGTCTAGATAAGCTTCTTAATAAATTCATGTCCTTAAACAGCCCTATTAATATATAAGGGATTGCTATTTAAAACCTAATAACTAAGCTTAAATTAAGAATATTATTAATATTACTAAGAACCACAGGTGCAATGGGGCTAATAATCTATAATTCTAAAGTACTAATTACTATTTATATCTACTTGGACATTATCTCTGCCTTTTTATTAGATCTATCTTATAGATTAGGGAAGGGAATCTATTAACTAGTTACTTAATTTTAAGATTCTACACTTTAAGCTACTTTCTATAGTTATATAGTTATATTTATATATATAATTCTAGAGCTTAGTATATCTAAATAATCTATAGAAGATCATCAGGGCTATAGGCTGCTAGATAGTAGCTAATACTACTATTATATTAACTCTACTAGTAAAGACATCTCTATTTAAGACTAAATTTACTATAACTAATGCTAATCCTTTCTCTACTAAAATATCTCTAATCTATACTTTCTAAGATATAGGTGCTTAGCCACCTATAAGTAATCTATACTATTATCTAGATTAATAATATCTCTAGCCCTAGTATAGTCCTTCTCTAATATTATAGCCTTAAAGAATGTATAACTATATATAATATTAATAGTCTCTATACTTTAACCATGCAGCTTCTGCACTAGATTAATTTATAAAATTCTTTAAATAGAAAGAGTCTATTATACTCCTTACTTAGTATTATACTTTATATATCTCTAAGCCTCTATATCTACCTATACTAAATAAGCACTTAATTATCTTTATAATTCTATCTATATATTTATTAGAATGGCCCTATACTAACTACTATAATAACCCTATAGGGCGCAGGCCTCTCTATAGAAACTCTAATTCTATTCTCTATTATACACCTCAGTGTTAGGCTATATAATACTATTATAAGCTACTTATAGTAGGTTTAGTGTCCACTACTTATGTATATCCTATTAGAGGAGTTAGGAGTAGATACTATGGTTTTAAATCCTCTACTACTAGAATAAGTAGTAGGGTAAGTAAATAGAATAGATTAATAACTAGATAGCTAGCTATATTTAGTATAGCAGGCTATAAAGAGGAGCTGCTATTATTTATAGAGCTAGGGGTGAATTTAAAGTATATTAGTCCTAAAGTAAGTAATATATTATCTATATTTAGATAGAGGGAGGCTAATTACTTTTCCTTTTTTAGATAACTTATAGATATTAACAGTACTTAATTACTTTACTTAGATTAATTAGTATTAGATAGAAAATAGTAATTAGTATAGGGCTCTTCTCTATATTATTCTCTATAGGATATTCCTTCTTCTCTTAGTAATGTCTTTTATAACTATATCTATAGTATTACTATATTAGGCACTGTTGCCTTATATCTAATTCTTAGTCTTATATAACCTATTCTTAATAAAGTTTTATTACAGACCTATCTAACTACAAGCCCCTATTATAAATCTACTATATCTAATGCCTTATCTATGGGATATTTCTCAGCTAGCTTAATATCTTACTAAGTAGCTAATATTCTAGATTACTGCTTCCTGCCCTTAATTTTAACTAGGTATATAGAGCTTCTAATCCTGATGTATACTTTTATTATGTACTGGTTAATAATAGCTAGGGTTAGATAGTGTATATATAGATCCTTAGGGATGTTCTGTGCTGTGGCCTGGATGTGTGGTATATAAGGCCTAGTGATATATCTACTTACACTATTATATATTGTCTTTATTATTATATAGATCTTCTTATTATATAGCAGCAGTACTCTAGCTAGTAGACTAGATAATATATAAGGGTAAAGTCCTCTATTATTTATTACTAGATTAGTCATACTTCTTAGCCAGCTACTTGGGACTTATATCTGCATAATCTAGTTTTCAGCCTTATATTTTATCTCACTATTGAAATTCTTATTCTATAGGGATAAGGAAGCTCTACCCCTATAATAAATCTTCTTTAAATAATTAGTAGATGAAGTTATATATCCTAGTAATAATAATGGTTCTAAGATATACATATTATAGATGAAGCTATATGGCCTATGCTATTACTAATCATGCCCTGGGTTGGTCTGGTTAGTCTGGTTAATCTGGTTAGTCTGGTTGGTCTAGTTAGTCTAGTTAGTCTAGTTAGTCTAGTTAGTCTAGTTAGTCTAGTTAGTCTAGTTAGTCTAGTTGGTCTAGTTGATTTAGTTTATCTAAGTTATCTAAGTCATCTACTTCCTCTACTTCATTTAGTTTATCTACTTAATCTAGTTTATTATCTACTATCTACCATCAGATTCATTCCAATCCTTCTATTTATTAATTATTTAGTTTATCTACTTTATCCACTTTATCTACTTTATCTACTTTATCTAGTTTATTAACTATTATTAATTAACTAGTTCATTCCATACCTTTAATTAGTTTAGTTCATCCCACTTATATACTTTGTACACTTCGCCTTATTTAATTATTAATTAATTTTATTTAATTAAGGATGACTCTATAGAATTATATTATATTACTTTATACTATATATATCTATAAGGATTTTAATTTATTAGTATTATTATACTATTATTAATATGCAATGCTATAATTTATAGCTAGATATCTATTAGAATCTTATCTTTTCCTGTAATATTGCTAATTAGTCTAATATTATATAAGTATTATTAGATATTATATTTCTATAAGTCTTAAATATTCCTCAGGCATACTCTTTCTTAATAATAAGAGGGAGACTAGCACAGCAACTATTATTTGTAGATAAATATTAATATAGTAGAGGTATTAATAGATTTTATGAATCTTCTTCTACTAAGTTTAGATTAGTGACCCTAATATTTAGAGTTCAGACTATATCTAATTAGACTTATACTTTAAAACTAGATAAAAAATAGGATTGTGAATACCTTTAGAATAGATCTATAAGTTTATTATACTATACCACTGGCTTTGAGTGGGCAAAGGTATTATAATTAATAATAGAGTTAATAAGTAAGCCAGTATGTTCACTAAAGGGTGATATTCTAGATAATATGCTTTAAAGTCATAGCTATATTGCACCTTAACTATTAAAAGCTAATAGTTAAAGTCTAAGTCCAGGAGCTATAGTATAAAGTTAATTTTATAAGATTTTAGGATTATAAGGAGATATTGCATTGCATATAGCCTATACTAAGAGGGGTCTACTTTATTAATAATCTAGATATTATAAGAGAGCAGATCTAGCAGGTGAGGCTTATTTATAAACTTAGTAGTAGTCTCTATAGTGGGTATTATAAGGTTATCTATAGGATGAGGAGCCAAAACTTAATAAGATATAGAATCTAGGGATGTATAAGTAAGATAAATTAATCTAACTTTTAAATACTCACTGCCTTGACCTAGTATAATTAGCTTATATATATAACTTAAAGCTAAGGTCTGCTCTTACTATAACTAAGATATAAAAGTTAGCTATTATTTAAATTCTAGCAGATGCAGTAAGGGAATTAGTATATATAAGATTTAATAAGGCAAAGTCTAATGCTGTAGTAAGGAAATAAGAGAAATATATTAAAAGGAGCACTAAATTAAAGAAAATAATAAGAAAGATACTTAAGGGGCATTAAATATACTAAATAAACTTAATAGATGTGCCGGCAGGAATAGTAAATAAAGGAAATATATTAATTATTATAGGTATAGTAGAAGAAGTACTAGTAAGAATAATAATAGAGGCTGCAAATACTGAAATCTATATAATATAATAAGCTATATAATCTCTATAAATAAAATAATAAGAACTAATGCACTCTCTCCTTATAAGTAATAACTAGAAATTATCTCTATACTTACAGCAGTGCATGCTTAGTTAGAAGATAGATAATTACTTTAATAAAAGTAAATTATATTACTTATAATAAGAGAATAAGTAACTATAATTACTTACAGTAAATAAAATAGAATATATAATTATAAAGATAATTATATAGATAATAAGAAATATAGAATAAAGGGGAATAAGATAAAGTACTTATAATCTAATACTATTATAGTTGCTAGAGAGGGAAGAGAGAAGAAGAAGAAGATATCTATAAATATATAAAGATAATAAGCTAGTAGCCTGGTACAGACTACAGCTACTATATTACTTAAGTAAGTAATAGCTGAAGCTATTTAATATATTCACTATAATAAGATTGCACCACTGTATAATAGTATTAAATAAGATAGTGATATTATTACTAGCTAATTTATTACTCTATTATATACACTAAAATCCATAGAGTAATAATAATATTAAGCCTTTTAATTGAACCAATAAGAAGGCTAGGTTTTATATAATATTAATTAAGTATTTATAAATCTAAAGTAGCTAAATAAGAATTAGATTAAGCACCTATCTCTAACAGAACTCTTACCTAATAATTTACTATTAGTAGGAATCATCCCTCCTCTAGCTTTAAAATAACTATTATTATCTATTTCACCTCTAGTTTAAGAAGTATAGAGTTTAGAGATACCTTTAATTTAACCTTTTAATTATTGCTTACTTCCTTTAACACCTTAAAGTAAAGTAAGGTAATTTTAATATTTCTTATTTAGATCTTAATTTCTTAAAGCTATAGCTAAAGTAATATAGCTACTATAATCTATAGATAGCCTCACTAGCTTTAATTTATTTCTTACTTCTCTTTATCTTTCCCTTACTTTTTTATTACTAAGTAACTTAAATCTTTAGTGCTGATGAGGGCGTCGGCTATTAATTAGAGGGTGGATTTTAGTATACTATAGAGGTGGTAGATGGCTTTTAGTAATTTAAAGTAAAAGATAAGGAGTTATAGCACTAGGTTAAGGAAAAGGTAAAGTCAGTAGAAGAAATAGCTATAAGAATAAATAATTATTAAAAGATAAAGACTATTAAGACTTATTTAGGGATAAGAGATTATAAAATATTCCACTTAGATTAGTGTTAGGCACTACCTTTTATAAAACTTAGTTATACTTACTAAAAGGTGAGTTATATTTAAGATAGCTATATAAGAAATTCTATAAGATATATATATATGCTATTAATAAGGGCAATAGGTATAAGATAGTATTTAGTGCTAAAGCTAAAGCTTTAAAATATAACTAGTATTTACTCTTCCTCTACTTTATTTTCTTTATCTACTTTATCTTCATCCTCTAGTTCATCTCCTTCATCTATAGGGTTGTCCACCATAGCAGATATAACTTTAGTTAGTTATTATTCTAGCTATTATAGCTGGTTTAATAATTAATCAGACTTATATTCTTACTAGAGCTTACTAACTATAGTGAGATAACTATAGCTATACTTATATATTTAATTTAATAGCTAGGTTAGTTTATTTCTTTACTACTTCTTTTATTTATCTCTTTTCTATACTTTTCCTATATTATATGTCATTTCTAATTCAAAACTGCTATAGTAGGTTTATATATTTAGTATTTAAGATATAGATTATAGCATTCACTAGTATTAGCCTATATAATTATATTTTATTTATCTTCTCTTAGCACTACCTCTTGCCCAGTAGAGTGACCTATCTAATAAACTAATATAGCCTAGATCTATCTAGCAGTTAAAGTATGCCGCATAAATATTTCCTTTATTATTTAATTAAGTTGGGCGAGTTAGTCAAGTTAAGTAAGTTAGATAAGTGGGTATAGTTTATATAGTTAGGGCAGTTATTAGATCTCCTACTAATATAGATTAAGGGTTGTTTGCTAGTGATAGTAAATAATACTATAACTCTAATTTCTTTATCTACTTATTTCCTTTTATTATTTTCATCTCCTCTATTAGCTATAATAAATAAATATAACTAGCCTAATATATCTACTTATAGCAACTAACTTATTTAGATAAACTTCCCCTACTACTAATATTCCTTTAACTACTTAACTTTCTTTATATAGCTTTATTCTACAACTCCTTTATAATTTTAATTCTGCTATATTATTTACCAGACTCCTAATTATAACTAGGTTATCTGCGCCTCTATTATCTATAGATAATATAGTTAGATAAACTATTTCTTTACTACCTACAGATCCCACCCTATATATAATATTAGCTCTTATTTAATTCAGAATAAAGACTAATAAGGTTAATAGCTTATTATATAAAGCATCCTTTACTATTAAGTTTAATAGATCATAAACTAAGGATCCCTATTTAGAGTTATCTAGGTACTAATTAGTCTCCAGCTCTCTTTATAAAAGATTAAATTTTGAAATATATACCTTATCCTCTAAGTTAGTATATTATATCTAATTAGTGCAGAGATATAAAGAATAGCTAATAATATTAATAATTATAAGGTTAGAGACTGCCTAAATAGCTAGAAATAAAGTATTTTATAATTTAAGCTAAGTACTGCTATTATTAGTCCTAGATAAGTTATTATCTTTATTCTAGTCTAGTTAACTACTTTAGTTCCTCTAAAATATACTCTATAAAGTCTTAATAGATTTAATTAATTCTAACTATTTCCTTTATTAGGAATAGCTTCAGAATAGAGAGATAAAATATAGTCTAGTATATAAATTTAAGATAAGAATTATAATAAAGGTATCAGAGATATAGAAGTTTTTCAGTATTAAGGCAGTAGATTAGATAGTAGTTAAAGAGTAGCTAGGGGAAATCCTTTAATTAAACCTACTCTATACTATAGATAAGATATCTCTGATTATATATAGAGAGATTTAAGATGACATTGCTAAATATATTAATAGCATGCTATAATACATTAAGGATAAGTATAATAATAATAAGCTAGATACTATTATAAAGCTCTTTTAACTTGCTATCTATATTAAGCATATTATAAAGAAAGACTAGAAGATAGCTGCCCTATAAAGTAGTAAAGCTCTCTAGGCTATAGGGTATTTATTAGAGTTAGTAATATTACTAATATCTTTATAGGTAATATATACACTGTTAGTTATAGAAATAGAAAACTAATATATTATAGTTAAGATAACTAAACCTAGCCTAGGAGATATCTATATATTTAGGCTCTATTAATTTATTAGACCAGGCACCTTACTATCTAACTACTAATATATTAACTAGATAGAGCTAAGCTGGTTAGAATTTATAAGGATTATTAGAGATTTATATAGCTAGATATAAAATACTCACTATATTATCTATAATCTTATAGATAATAATAGTAAATCAGTAGTCACTATCACTATATTTAATAAAGTAACTTAGATTAGAGCTATAGTAAATATAGTGCCTAATTACATTATATTTAATATAGAACCCATCTCTTATAAGTGTTAATTAATACCCAGCATCTTCCCTAATATTATTAATTATATTAATAATACACAGACTAATATTAAAAGTAGATATCTCTAATCTAATCTCTAATTCTTTAGAAGACCTGCCTTTACCTAATAAAACAGTCCCTAATATAGTCTTTAACCCTTTAGAATAACTGCCTTTATCTAATAGAATAGTTCCTAATATATTCTTTAACCCTCTAGGATGGCCACCTTCACTCATTAAAACTAGTCTATATAGTAGTATACTTAATATATTCTCTAACCCTCTAGGATGGCCGCCTTTAACTATTAGAACTAGTCTATATAGTAGTGTGCCTAATATATTCTCTAACCCTTAATAAGACCTAGCTTTCCCCTCTAGGACTAATTAATGTAGTAGTATCTGGAATAGACCCTTTAGTAATTTAGGAAATTCTAATCCTTTTATACCTAGAAATAGCTAATGCACTGGCGGGGTATTAATAGATAATGTTAGGGAGAAGATATAGGGGTAGAAGTAGTAGTATAAAAAAGAGAAGTATATAAGCTCTATAATTAAAGCCTAAAGTAGAGTTAATTATTATATAGTGACTCTAATAATAATAATCTAATATTAGTAGATGCTAGGGGGAAATAGATAAGAGTTAAATAAGCTATATCTAAGGAGCCTGAGAAGGAGCCTAAGAAGGAGCCTAAGAAGAAGACTAAGAAGGAGACTAAGAAGGAGCCTAAAAAGAAGCCTAAGAAGGAGCTTAAAGAAGAAGAATCTATAAAGATATCTAAAAAGGAAATAGAAAAAGGACAGAATAAAAAGCTAGAGAGATAAGTAATTAATTCTACTAAGAAAATAGTTAATTAATATAGTACTAACTAATAGAATAAAAGATCTACAGGCCCTACTTCTAATAATAATCTTAAAGATAATAAAGTAATTATAGATCTTAATGATTATAAGAGCATAAGTAACTAGGATAAAGATTATATTAATGAAATTACTAGCCTATTAGAGGATGAGTTAACTAGAGGGTAAGTAGTAAGATGCTACTTTATACATCTTATATATCTAGATTAGTTAATTAAAGACTAATAATATAATAACTAGAATATAATACTTTTAGATCTTATTCACTATTAACCAGCTGGATCTAAAGACTTAAGTAGAGTACTAAAAGTTCTATAAGCTTAATAGCAACTATAGAAAAAAGCCTAAGAAAATAATTAAGATCTCTGGCCTATATTAAAAACTTAAACCTCATCAGGCCTACGCGGTGTATTAGATATTAAAAACTAAGCTAAGACTAGGTAGAGGGTATCTAGCTAATAATATAGGCCTAGAAAAGGTAAGCTTGCCCACTACTATTTAGTTATTATTAATATAGAATATAAATACTAATTTATTTTATATCTACTATAGACTACTACTGTAATTACTCTCTATATTTTTAGCTATTAGATATATCTAGCCTAGTAGATAGTAGAGGTATTATAGATAGCTAGTAATAATAAATATCTCCTCTATAATAACTAAGGACTAGATATTATATATCTAAGTATAGCTAACTTCCTAATCTACTACCTCTATATAGAGTCTAGCCCTATAGCTAAATATATTACCCCTTATCCTAATTTAAATCTAGTTATCGCCCCCAGGCACCTTCTTATAAATTAGATAAAGGAGTAGAAGGCTATAGTTAAAGACTATCTATTATTAAATATAACCCTTCTACTTAGCCATCGCACTGCAATACAGGGTATCTAGAGTATTAAAGAATTTATATAAAAAGAATTACTTATAATTACTAAGACTAAGAAGTAGATTTAGGCATGTGTATTAATAGTAAATAAGGATATAGAGTAATATACTAATAAAATATAGATACTTAAAGCTACTTTAGATACAGAGATTAGTACTATTCTTAGAGATATAGACTAATTTATAATCTTATTAGCCCCCCTGAGTATTGCAAACTATATAATATACTACTTAATCTTAAGAGATATAGCCCCTAAACCTCTAACTAATCTAGATTTATAGAATAAGTACCTATAAAAAGTTAAGGTGAATAGCGCCTGGTTTATATATATATTTAGGGATAAGTACTATAAGGAGAAGAATAAAGTAGTAATAACCCTTAGGCTTTTAGATAGTCCTTTATATAAGTAAATTAGGCTAGTAATATAGCTATTAAGTAGGATGTTATTCCAGACCTTATCTAGTAATATAGTATACTATATAAGGTTACTGGAGTAATCTCCTTAGGTATAGTATTAGATGCTGGGTTACTATATAGCTTAATATATAAAGTAACTTAGGCAGTAATTTAAGGTGTAGGTAAATAAGTCTAATATCTAGCTCTAATCTCTTATCTAGGAATTCAGACTTATACTCACCATCCTTAGATTTATCTAATAAATAAGTGATTTCTAATAGTTTAGACACACATTGGCTGCTTTAGGTCTAGATAATAGAAAGAATATACTATGCCCCCTCCCCAAATCTTATCTTAATTAAATTAAATAGATAGAGTTAGGGTTATTAGATAAACTAAACTAGCTTACTACTACTGCCTAATAGTCTTAGCTAGATAGCTGGAAGTTATAATTAAAATTCTCTCTAGTCAGTACTTGCAAACTTAGGCAGCTATAGATTCTAATAAGCTTCTCTAGACTTCTTAATCTTACTAAATAGCTAGGTGGTCTTGAGAAGCTTATATTTTTATAAAATAATCTTAATAAATTAGAATAGATTAATGATACAGCAAAGTGCCTAATCTATAAGAATCTAGATATAGTCCTAAAGGGGTCTTTAAAATTTAAGTACCTATATAAAATAATTAATGAGGGCCTCACTAATTATAAGGGTAGGCTGGAGAAGTTCTTATTTATAATAAAGCATTCTATTATAGTATATATTCTAAGCCTAGTAAGCCCTTACCCTATTCCTAATCTATTACTAGTATAATTAACCATTAATACTTATATATCTGTATCTTACTAGATATTAGAAAATAAGTTTCCTAATTATTATATAAAGGCTTTATAGGTGAGTAATAATAATTACTAAAGCTATATTAATACCTTCTAGAATAATAATACTAGAGCTAAAGTAGAGCTTAATATTAGAAAGATAATTTAAAGTCCTGGCATCCTTATATCTATTACTAAAGTGATTAATACTAGCTATATATATACTTATATCTTCTAGGCTATCCTATTTAAGCCTGATTACCTGGAAGGTGTAGAAGAATAAGTATTTATATAAATCTACTAGATTAGTCAGAATAACCCTTAAATAACCTACATTTACTTTATAGTGCTAGATATAGAGTATAAGGCCTAGATCTTCACCTACTAAGGGAACTATAGATAACTAAAGTCAGTATCTAAGTAGAGTAGTAAAGTTCCTAAGTAAAGTCCTAGTCTAGATAAGCTTCTTAATAAGTTTATATCTCTAAATGGCCCTATTAATACATAAGTAATTACCATTTATAATAGTAATTAATATAGGGCTCTTCTCTATATTATACTCTATAGGATATTCCTCCTTCTTCTATCTAAGATCTTCTATAGCTATATCTATAGCATTGCTGTCTTCAGTACTATTATCTTAGATCTGATTCTTAGTCTTATATCACCTACTCCTAATACTAGTTCACCACAGATCTATCTAACTATGGACCCCTATTATAAACCTATTATATCTAACAGCTCATCTACAGGATATTTCTTAGCTATTCTAATATCTCTTTAGATAGCTAGTGTTCTTAGTTACTACTTTCTGCCTTAATTTTAGCTAATTATATAGGGATTCTAATACTAATAGATACTTTAATTATATACTGATTAATAATAGCTAGGGTTAGCTAGTATATATATTACTATTAGCTTAGAAGCCTATATTATTTCTATCTACTACTTTAAAGAGGAGAATAACTAGTAGATTTTAAAGTATTTAAAGAAGCCTATTTAAAGCACTATTACTACTCTTATATAGTATCTAAACTCTGTTCTACTAGCTATAGGTTTAATAGACTCTTATATATAGATTTTCTCTAGTTTTATTAAAGGTATTGATACTCATCTAGAGTTAAGTACTTAGGGAGAATATCTTCTATTTAATATAGTCTATAGAGAGTTTCTTAATAACTTAGCTAAATAGATCTATAGTATATACTTCTCTCTAAGTAGAAATACTCTAGCTTTTACTAGTTATAATAGCAGTATTACTATTATTTATCTTAATACCTCTAAATAACCTCCTAGGGCTATATTAAATATCACTATATATCTCTTACTATTTACTAGCCTAATCTAGAATAGGGAAAATAAGATTATTGCTACTAGTTATATAAGTTCTAAATAATTATAGAGTAGAGAGTCTATTATACTAATTATCACTAGGATTATAAGCTATTCTACTTTAGTAGTAATAAGAGTAGATAGAAGCTAATAGATACTATTAAGAGTAAGATAGGAGCTAGAGCTAGCAGTATATAGGATAGATTAGCCCTTAATATATTCTACTAGATAGATCTTAAGGGACAGACTTATATAGATATATAACTTAAGATAATCTATTAGAATACTATTAATATAATTAGAGTATATAAAGAGATAGGTGGTGCAGTCTATAAATTTAGTAATAAATTATACATTCTTTATTCTAAGATAATCCAGCCTTATCAGAGAGGGTGTCACTAATAGTTATATACTAGTAAGTAGAGTTAATAGTTATATTATAGTCTAGACCATCTAGATATCCATCTAGTAGTATATCTACTTATACTATTATATATTATCTTTAGTATTATAGGGATCTTCTCATTATATAGTAGTAGTACTCTAGCCACTAAAATAGGCAGTGCTTAATAGTAAAATCTATTATTATTTATTACTAGATTAGTTACACTTCTTAGCCAGCTACTTAGGACTTATATCTACTTAATCTAGTTTTTAGCCTTATATATTATCTTACTATTAAGATTCTTATTCTATAGGGATGAGGAAGGTTAATACCTATAATAAATTTTCTTTAGATAATTAGTATATAATATTTGCATATCCTACTAGTAGTAATAAGGAAGATTCTAAGATATACATATCATTTATAAAGCCATGCTATTACTAATAATGCCTAATATTTATCTAGTTCATCTAATTTATCTAGTTAGTCTACTTTATCTAGTTCACCTACTTTATTCATGTTATCTATATTATCTATAACATTATCTATTATACACTATCCACTATCTACTAATATAATTATTCTAATCCTTCTATTTATTTATTATTTAGTTTATTTAGTTAGTCTACTTTATCTAGTCTATCTACTTTATCTATATTATCTATATTATTTATACTATCATCCATTATCTACTATCTACTATCTACTAATAGATTTGTTCCAATCCTTTCATTTATTTATAATTTAGATTATCTAGTTCATCCACTTTATTATCTAATATTAATTAACCAATTCAGTCTATAGCTTTAATTTATTTAGTTTATCCTATTTATCTACTTTATAGACTTCATCCAGTTACTTAGTTATCTAAGTCATCTAAGTTATCTAAGTTATCCTTTATTATCTACTATTTATTATACTAATAGATCTGTGATAATACTTCTATTTATTTATTATTTAGTTTATCTACTTTAACTACTTTATTATATATTATTAATTTACCAGTTTGTTCCATATCTTTAATTTATTTAGTTTATTCTATTTATCTACTTTATACACTTTATCAAGTCAACTAGTCATCTAGTTATCTAAGTTATCTAAGTTATCTAAATTATCTAAGTCATCCAAGTCATCCAAATCATCTAAGTCATCTAAGTTATTTAAATTATCTAAGTCATCTAAGTTATCTAAGTTATCTAAGTCATCTAAGTTATCTAAGTCATCCAAGTTATCTAAGTTGCATATAAATAATTAGTTAATTTTATTTAATTAGAGATAGCTCTATAGAATTATATTATATTACTTTATAGTATATATATCTACAGGGATTTTAATTTATTAATATTATTATATCATTATTAATATATAATACTATAATTCTATATAGAAAGTGCTAGAGGATTATAGGCTATAATAGCACTGCATATTAGTTTAATAAAAATAGTAGTAATTCAATAGAATACTAAATATAAGGAAAGGAAGAAAAGAGTTAGTAGTATTAACTACTAATATAATAGAAACCCTGGCAGATATCTAACTTTATAAAGATCTTAGCCTTAGAGATATATTCTAGGATCTTATTAATTAAGGGTAGGGGGTAATAATCTTTATATATAATATTATTTAATTTATAATAGTCTATATAGAAACACAGCCCTCCTTCTAGCTTTTTCACTATAAGAATTAGAGAAGTAAATAAAATATTACTAGCAGTCTAAGTACAATAAATCCTTTATATAAGTTATCTAGTATATACTCCCTTACCACCTCAAGCTCTTCTATATTTATTTTATATAAAGGGCTATATCTAATAATATTCTCCTGCTCTAGTTCTACCTTATAATTAAATCTAGTATAATATAGGGGTAGAGTATCTAATTTATATTTAAAGAAGATATATATAAGATTATAGTACTATTCTAGTAGGATATACTTAATCTTAATAATCTTATCTATTTTATTAGGGATTATAGCATTCTAATTAGTAGATAGAGACATTAGAGACTTAACTATAATAGTTAAATATTAAGGAAGAGTAAGCAGCAGATCTCCTCATTTCTTATTAATAACTTTATTAATCTTATATAAATAAGATAGGAAGATTATAGTCTGCTTCTTCTAGATATATTAATAGAAGGCTACTACTCCTACTACAGTAATATTAATAGTAATCTTATATAAAATAGATCAGCCACCCACTTCCCCTAGCTTAAGATTAATAAGACTGGGAGTTAAGCCCCAAGCTATAGTAGGGGCAGGGCCAGCCTAGCTAATACTATCTTAGAACTTATTACTAATATTACTAGGGCCAGCCCCACCCCCTAAATATATAATTTTTCAGAGGTATTAGAGGGCTTAACTCCCAGCTTAGTAGTTAAGGAGAGGAAAAAAAGAGTATATATATAATAGGGCCTATAGAGGAGTATAAGTAAATAGTAAAGAGATAGTATAAACTAGTTATATACCCTAGAAGGGTAAGCAATACATAGAAGTAGAAAGTATAAGGTTAAGATAGCTAGCCTAAAAGATATAGTAATAGAGTCATATAGGCTAACAGTTTCTTCTCTACCTAATATATATATAGTAAGTAGAATGCACCTAGTATAATGCATATAATTTTAAGGAGTTTATTTTAAAAGAATTAGACATAGGGTAGAAGGCTTAAGAACTACTCTTATCTACTATAATATTAATAAAATTAACTTATTAAAATACTCCTATCCCAATGCCACTAATATATATCTAATAATATTATTAAAGCAATTCTTTAGCTTAATAAGTAATCCTTTATCTTTCTCTATATCTAAATCTAGCTGGTAGATTATCTCCTTAGCTTAGCCTGGCTATATTTAATTATATTATAATAGAGTGAATATAATTCCTAAACTATTAATAAAAGAACCCTATATTTATTTTTAAATATCTATATAGTTCACATACAAAGCCTCTTTTAGACCTTAGAATACCATCCTTAAATTAATAAGACTTAAAATAAATAAAGACTAGCTATAATTACTATCTAAGTATATTTTTAGCTATATTTTAGATATACTATAAAGCCTATTTAGTAGACCTTTATCTACTTCTCTATACTATACTTTATAGTTCTATTTCCCAAATAGGGACAAAGCTAATAATATATATAGTTATATATAACTAAATATAATCTAGTAAGGATATATCTTATAGATCTTATAGATTTACCTCCTAAACTTATCTCTTTTAGCCTTAACCAACACAATGTCTCTTCCAGCCCTGCCTCTATCTATTAAACTAGTTTAGAAGATGCTAGACTATATTATTTATACTCAGGCCCTATTAATATATATTAAGCTCTATAGTATTAGGAACTTCACACTCTTAAGTAAATAATATTATACTATTATTATTAGATATTTCTATTTATACTAAAAATGGAGATACTTCTATAATATATTTAACTAATTTTAACTATACACTAACCCTACTAATACTAAATAATATATAAAAATGCTATTAAGGCCTCCCCTAATTAGATTAGAATCTGATATCCTTACTAGAGCCATCTATAGTTACTATATCTAGTGCTATTATATACTTTATAATAGAATTAAGTTCCTAATTAATTACTATAATAATTTTAGATAGTCTATCCTAGGGCTAGCCCTCATAGTTGGCTGTGATGAGATAGCCTAGGATATTATTTACCATATTAATAACCCTATATATTTAATTAAGTGCATAAATATTAAATAAGTAGGTGGGCCCAGGAATATTATACTTACCCTTCTAATAGATAATAGAATAATCTATAGGCTAATTTATAACTGGATCCCTTTATAACTTATATATAATATCCTTTTCTAATATATTATGCTGGAGGAGCAAGCTAAGATCTATAAGACTATGATATCTGACCTTGTAGAGTAACTCTATTATTATGAATATAATATTACTAATAGAGTAGATAGTACTAGTAGTAATATCTTATAGCACTATAGATTAGAGAATCTATATAGTATTCTATTTATAAAGTTTCTTTGGTGTAACTAGATAGGCTAGGTTAGTAAAAACTAGATAAATAAGAAGGGTAAAATATCTCTTATAAAAGCTGTGCGCTCTAATGCTATAGAAATGGTAAGATAACTAACTAAGATTAGTATTAATATTAAATATAAAGATACCTATAGGACTACTATAGCACACCTATCTACAGAGCTTTAAAGTAATAAGAGTACTAAGATATTAGTAATACTGCTCTATTATACTAATCCCTCCTCTAGCTATTAGAAAGTAGTAGATATAATACTCTATGCTTTAGTAGATAAGGTGTGAAATGTAGAAGTATAACTATTAAATAATAGAATTATTAATAATAGTGGGTAGTAATAGCTTTATTATCAGTACTATAACTGTGTCTATAAGAAGTATAAAAAGATTAAAAAATATAGTATAGACTAGACTCTGACTAATGTAGCATGTCTCACAGTGGTATAGTATATATTAAGGTTTAGCTTAAGAGATCTGGTAAACTATATTAATAAGGAAGGATATGGGCTACGCTCTGGCTAGCTATGGTGAGTTTTTTTAGTCTTAGTTACTAGAGGTGTGGGTTAGAGACACTGTTCCCTTAATATTATCTTAACTAAATACTACTTATAAATTTATTCTCTTTATCTACTTTATCTACATCATCTATATCATCTATATCATCTATATTATCTAGTCATCCAGTCATGTAGTTATCTAGTTATTTATTTAATCCACTTCATCTAGTTGCCTAGTTATCTAAGTTATCTAAGTTATTTAAGTTGCCTAAGTTGCCTAAGTTACCTAAGTCACCTAAGTTATCTAAGTTACCTAAGTTATTTAAGTAGTCTAGTTTATCCACTTTATCCACTTTATCTAGTTATCTAAGTTATCTAAGCTATTTAAGTTGTTTAAGTTAGTCAAGTTATTTAAGTTATTTAAGTTATTTAAGTTATTTAAGTTATCTAATATCTAAGTTATCTAACTTATCTACTTCATCTACTTCATCTAGTTATCTAAGTCATCTAAGTTGTCTAAGTTATTTAAGTTATCTAATTTATTTAAGTTGTCTAAGTCATCTAGGTTAGCTAAGTTATTTATTTTATCTTATTTACTTCATCTAGTCATCTACTTTATTTAGTTATCTAGTTATTAAGTTATCTAGTTATCTAGTCATCTAGTTATCTAAGTTAACTAAGTCATCTACTTTATCTAGTTATCTACTTTATCTAGTCATCTAAGTCATCTAAGTTATTAAAGTCATCCACCTCCTCTACTTTATTTAGTTGTCTAGTTGTCTAACTTATATAGTTTATCTAGTTTATCCACCTTCTGCCTATACTACTTATGCTCTCTATTATATACTATTTATGCTAAGAGAATTATGCTTATAAAATATTATAATTAATCTAATAAAATATATAACAGAATAGCCCTATTTATAGCATAATATAATAGTACCCTATACTTATATTATCTACTAAGTATAGGTAATAGACTGTAATTCCTTATTACTAAGAGTAATATTATTAAATTTCTAATAAGGTATTTATACAGCTAGACCCTCTCTAGAGGTTAATTAACATAATCTAGTAATAAAATTAGTTATAGGATTACCTTATCTAAGTAGTCTTAATATTCCAGACTTAATCTTTTAGATTAATATTTATCTAATAATAGATAAAGACCTGCCCCATTTATTTATCCTTTTTTATAATTATAACCTAGAAGGGCCTATATTTACTAAATAGCTTAGTTAGCTGTATAGTCTCCTTATTAGACTATAAATATTTCTAGTAATAAGGCTAGAGTGCTCCCAGCTCCCTCCTAGTTATTATCTATTAGATTTAGTCATGTAGTGATAGCTGATAATCTAAGTAAATATTATATTATAAAGTATTATAGTTCCTATAAGTTAGGTTTAGTAGTTATATATCCAGTATAATAAGCTTAGAGGTGTCTTTATTCTCTAGTAGATAGTAGAAGGATATAAATAATACTAAATAGTAATAATTAGGGTTTAGATAATTAAGGTTTAGATAATTAAGGTTTAGCTAGGGAGGGGTTATATTAAGTAATCTTATTTAGTTCTATAATCTAGGGGTGTCTGTAGTAGAGGCTGGTTTATCTATTAATAATTAATACTTAGTAGCTAGATATATAATTAGTTTAGATCTAGCAGTCTTTATAGCTAAGATAGATCCTCTAGCTAGTACTTAATATATAGTAATTATATATATAGATAGTTTAGCTATCATAGTCTCTAGTATAGAGTTAGATTCTACTAGTCCTATTAGTACTTAATACTTAGTAGCTATATATATAGAGGATTTAGATCTAATAGCCACTACTATAGAGGTAGATCCTCTAGTTAATACTTAATACTTAGTAACTATATATACAGTGGGTTCAGCTGTTATAGCCTCTAGTATAGAATTAGATTCTCCCTATCCTATCAGTGCTTAATACTTAGTAGCCATATATATAGATAATTTAGATCTAGCAGCCTCTACTATAATAGTGGATCCTCTAGCTAATACTTAATACTTAGTAACTATATATACAGGTAGTTCAGCTATTATAGCCTCTAGTATAAAGTTAGATTCTCCTAGTCCCATTAGTACTTAATACTTAGTAGCTATATATATAGAGAGTTTAGGTCTAGCAGCTGCTACTATAGAGGTAGATCCTCTAGCTAGTACTTAATACTTAATAATCATATATATAGGCAGTTCAGCTCTCACACCCTCTAGTATAGAAGTAGATTCTCTAGCTAGTTCTTAATATCTAGTAACTATATATATAGAGGGCTTAGCTCTACTAGATAAACTAGTATAGTTGCCCTCTACCTACTTAACTAGAGCTATATTTATAATATATTAGTTTACTAGCTTTCTTAGTTTAGCTCTTATAGCCTGTACTGCAGAGGCAGATTTAATTATTAATATTTAATACTTAGGAACTAGAGGTGCAGAGGGCTTAGCTCTACTAGATAAAGTAGTATAATTACCCTCTACCTACTTAACTAGGGCCTTAATATATAAGGTCACCACCCTGCTTAGCTACTAATTAACTTATATTATTTATATAGGCAACACTATTCATATTATTATATTAGCTTATATAAATATTATTTATTATACTCTAGAGTAATAATCTCTTAATCTACTTACTAGAAATATCTATTAGTATATTACTAATATAGGCTAGCCTTTTATCCTATAGAGTTTTCTTTTCTATTAATACTCTAGGAGGCCTTCCCTTATATATAGTAGGCTTAGATATAGATGCTTCTAGGAGTGCTTATAGCACTGAAGTAGGGGGTAGAGAGAGTTAGGGAGAATTACTTAGAGATTTAATAGTTCTTAATCTATCTACTAGTAGTGGTTAGACAGGGCTATTCTTTATTATTAGTTTAGATATCTACCTTGTGATAACTATATTAAATATAAAGGAAGGAGATTAAGAATATATTTCTAATTAGATATTAAGAAAATACTATAGATAAAGAATGTTTAAATATTAATAGGTTTAGTAACTTCTTTATAGGTAATACTTATATATATTTTATTTTTTATCCTAATCTAGCTAGGACTAGAATCCTTTAGATTCTCTATATATTACTAGTCTAAAGCTATTATTTAGTAATCATTTTATTAGAGTATTTATTCCTATATTATTTTTATTTATATTTTTATTTATAATTTCCTTTTACTTTACTTTTCTAGACTTCTAGTTACTAGTTACCCTTTATATTGCCTAGCACCTGAGAAAGTTTAATTAGATATATTACTATTTAACTTATTTAGTAGCTAAGATAATAGTTACTAGATTATACTACTAGTTTTCTTAATAGATAAGTATGTTATTATACTACTTATATCTTTATAAAAATACTATAGAGATAGTAATAAATCTATCCTAATAACTGGGCAGTAATTAGGGCCTAGATATAGTAGCTCTAGAAGTAATAATAGCTAGAGTATAAAGTATTACTATAAGATTTTAAATAGTAGGCTATACTAGATTCTAAATAGTAGGCTATACTAAATTCTTAATAGCTAGCTATGTCAGAATCTTAATAGTATACTATATTATTTCCTTAATAATAGGCTATATAAGGTGATTAATAGCTAACTACACTAGTAGAGTAATTTAGTAGTCTCTATTTTATATAAAACTTATAAAAGCAACTAGATTCTATTTAGTCTTCTAGTCTAGATAATATTTTTAGCTATATATAAGAATCTCTAGAGGCTATTTTAGTTCTATAAGAAACTACTTATACTAGATTAATTCAAGACCCTAAAAAAGGGGTGGCTAAGGAGAGAGGAGAGGAGGATAGGATAGAGTAGAATTACTAGAAGGATTTAGATTTACTACTACCTCTAGATATTGCTAACAGTGCCTCCTCTAATAATAGGAATAGTAGAGATTTCTTAATACTCTTAGAGAATAATAAGGATGCTAAGATTGCTACTTCTTATTAAGTAGTAGAGATAATATCTAATAATAAGTAGGCTATCCTTTACTTCTATATAAATATAGCTATTAAGTATAATAAAGGATTATAAACTCTACTTATAAATAACTTAAGATTATTAGAAGAGTTAGACTACTAGCTATATAGATCTATAGTTATAGTGTTAATTATATCTATAATAGCTTTATAGATAGAAGCTCTATTAGACTCTTAGCTACTAGAACTACTTAGGAAGAAATTAGCTAAATAGCTTTATTAATATTATAGTTATACTTTAGATACCTATAATATAGCTAGGATAGTGACCTCTAATATAGTATCTCTAGATAAGATAATAGTATAGGACTGCCTAGATATACTAGCCTAAAAAGATATCACCTAATATCTAAGATTATAGGACACTATCTTCCCTTCTAGCTAGTATTAATAGATTTTTAGTAGGATATCTATTATAATATTAGATATAGCTAAAGACTAGTTAAAAGTAGGAAGCCTATAACCTATATCTTATATAGTAGATCCTTAATAGGATGCAGCCCTAATCCCTATAGTTATCTATATCTAATTTAATATTAATAGTGCAGGGGGCTTTACCTCTAGTATTATAGTAGCTTATAATAGTTTTACTTAAAAAGCTATCTAATTACTTACTAGTAATCTATAAAGTTCCCTTTATCTAGCTCTAATCTATATCTATTATAATAATCCTAAGACTAGAAGATAATAGTAAGACTTTTAACTAGTGTATTAAATACCCCACCTTCTATTTAGATAGCTTATTAGCTTTCTAGAGATAGAGATCTATCTTCTCTTCCTTTACTTATTTAACCCAAGCTGCTAGTATTAGATTATAATATTAAATAAATTTACTCTCTAGACTAATAAAGTTCTTCTTCCTATTCTTTAAAGAGAATATCTAATATCTATCCTTTAATATCTATCCTCTAGTGCAGCATACATCCAGCTTAATATAACTATAATCTAAGTTAAGGGAGTGAATTAAATCTAATATAAATAAATATAACTCTAGAAGTTCTACTTTTTACTCTAGCAAGAGTATTTTAAGAAGATTTAGGATGGGGTACTAAGATATATTTAGTAGAATAGTTTCTATTAGTTCTAGGGCCTTTAGTTACTTCTAACTACTAAGAACCTAAAGCTTACTATATAATGTCCTAGCTAGTTAGATATATAGGATACCTTCTTTAAATAATAGAACTAGGCTATAGATGCAGACTATTTATAGAAGGATTTCTATAATATAATAAAAGAGGTTATTATACTATTACTACTAAATTCTCTTAAATTATTAACTTTCCTTTAGTAATACTATTATCTAAACTTATTTTATAACTAGCTTTATAAGTATAATAACACTGCTAGTAGCATAGATACTATAGAGGTTAGTAAGTAGCTATAGGGCTTAACTTTTAATATAGAGATATTACCACACAGATAGCTATAGTCTAATAAATTAAGGTAATAGTACTACCCTCCTTTAGTTAATAATAAATCTAGAATAAATATAAGCTCAGAAAATAGTGATTATAATAGAAGTAAGAGTAGAAGTAAGAGTAAGAGAGAGAGTAGGACTAAGGCCTTTAAGAAGGATGCCTCTAACTCTAAACCTAAGTTATCTAACTCTAATTTAATATCTCTATCTAACTCCAGCCTTCCTTAGTATTAAGAATTCTATCCTATCTCCTTCCTCAAGGATGCTATTTCCCTTATTATAGAGCTAATACAGAAGTCTATACTATAGAAGTAGAGTCTTAGATATACCTAGCTATATAATATATATAAAGATATACTTATTACTAAGAAGTAAGGTCTATTCTAGAATGAGAACCTAGATATACTTATACTAGACCTAGGCCTAGTTTAGATATAGCAGTATATTAGTTCTACTATTAATTATTCCCCTCTTATACTTCTTTAAATATATATCTATATAAAGTAGTAATACTATATTATACTAAATACTAATTACCAGCAGTCCTATAGTATTTAGAAAGAGTATTAAATAATAGGTGTGCTACTTATAGTGCTAGACTAGGAGGTATATAAATATAGGTGGGCTATAGAGCCCTTATAGATCCTATATACTACTCTATCCTTCTTCTACTACTAAAGTAATTACTTCCTGAGTTAGCTATAATAGAATATTAATAAAATATATATTAGATTTAAAATAATATATAGCCTATAGCTGTAATAGGTTATCTACTAGAAGTATACTTAAGTTATAATAATATTCCTAAAATATCTGCTCTAAGGGTATGGTAGATAGGGTAACTACCTATAATAGAGTAATAGCCTTTAGCTAGACTATAAGGTTAGGTAATTATAGAATAGCTCTAATATAGCACTAGTCTAGAAGGGGATAGATATAAGTATGATACTTAAGTAATCTAGCTATGCCTGGCTCTAAGATAAAAAAATTAACTAAGATTTAATAACTTTTTATCTATAGCACTATACTTATATTATCTTTAATACTCTAAGCCTCTAGTCTATATATATTTCCCAGTACTAGATAGTAGTTTATACTAAAATTAACTTTCTATAGTTCTATAATATTTTCTTTAAGATGATAGAGCTCCACAAAGACCTCCCCTAATTATTATAGCTTCTTTAACTCCTCATCTACCTTTATCTAGAAGTATTCTATAAGGATGTCTTTATAGTGCTAGAAGACTTTATTAAGTAGCCTCTAGATTAAGCTAGTATAGCTAAAGCCTGCTATAGAGAGGTGCTATTAACTCTTCTAGATTTTACTTAAGTATTCTATGATAGGGTCCTAGAAGCAGATTTATACTTTATAACTAGATTACTAATAATAATTAATAGTATTAAAGTGCTTTTTGCTTGGCTTTAGGGCTGGGATAGTAATAGTAATAATAGAGACTAGCTCTAGAAGCACTAGGAGTTTAAAATATACTAGTTATTCTATTAATAGTATTTCACTATTATTATATAGGTCTATGGACTATGCTAGATATAGATATAATAGATAATTCTCTAGTAGATATTTATCTATATATATTTCATCTTACTATATCTAAGTAAGAAGTCATTCTAGTTATATATATCTAATAGTAAGCTCTAAATCTGGGCTAGTATATATCTAGATCTAGTAAAGTATTACAGTACCCAGCAGCTATTAGGAGGATGGGTTATATAACTAATAGAGATTAAATAGCTTCCTCTTAAGGGCTGGAAGTAGTAAAAATATCCTTATAGTCTAGATATTATCCTGCCTCTAGTCCTTATAAATTTAGAGGCCTGGCTAGCAGAGGTAATAGTACTAATAGAGTAGTTATATCTCTATAGACTAGAGCTTCCTTTATTAGTTATTAGGGTGTGTAGTAGCCCTATTAAGGAGTATCTATTAGCAGAGGAACTAAAATACTATATTCTATAATCTTTTATATATAATTAAGAGTTATTACTTACTAAGCTTTATACTAATCCTAAATAGCTTATAGGGCATCTTACTCACTATATAAATATATTCTTATATACTCAGGTGCAGTAGGCTTATAAGCTTAAGATCTTATAAAAGATATAAATATAGTAGTTATATCCCTAGCCTAAGACTTTTAATATACTAAGAATATTAAATACAGGCCTATTACCTACAGACTTTAAGACAGACTCTAATCTAGAAAATCTTTATATAGAACTAGACTAGGTAGCAGGGTAATAGAGATAAATATAATAGATAATAAATAATATATAGAAGCTAACAGACTAGTATATTATATATTACTAATTTATAAAGGAATTTCACTAGCTTGCTAGAACAATAACAAACACTAAATATAATAATATAAAAAGAGAGTTCTATAAGGTATAGAAGTAGTGATAAAAAGTAAAGATTTAGCTAAAGTATATCTCTAAGAAAACTATATAGTGTATTTATTTTATTTAGTTAATCTATTTTCTAGCTTATTCTAATTATTATATTTATTCTAGGTTTACTATTCACTCTATTTACTCTATTTAATCTAATAATTCTATTTATAGGATCCTATATACAGCCAACTTAATTCCTATTTAATTTCTTATTACTAGCTAATTTATGTCTAAGTTCTTTAAGTAGTAAGATAGTATTATCTTTAAAAGATTCTCCTATTATTAATATAGGCTTGCTTGCTCTCATTACCTAATTAATTATTTAGGGTTACTTAGATATATCTTATATAGTAGTAAGTATTTCTAGTTCTTTAATAATATCTTTATTATAAAAAATTAAGTACTTAGAGAACTCATCATTATTATCTAGTATCTAATAAGTCTTATTCTTACTATTATTACTTACTGGATAGTCATCTAGCTCTAATACCCTAGAATCTACTTAGTTATTAAAAGCTCTAATATCCAGATCTAAGAGCAGACTCTTATCTATCTCTATTATAATACTTATTATAATACTGGTTATAATACTGCCCTAACTAGGACTAGCTAATTCTATTTTTTTATAAGCCTTACTATCTATATCAGATTTTACTTCTAGTTTTTAGAGGAATTTAAAAAGTAATAGCTGACTAGTGGGTACTAAGAGGATATGAGGATTAGAGAGACTAAGTTATCTTTAGGCTTTATATTCTTTAGTTTTCTTTTTAGCTCTCTTCTTTTTATTAGCTTAGTATTTCTTCTTCTTTTCTCTAAGCTCCTTGGCTTATTCTTTATATTACTTATTATATTTAATATATTAGATCTGTAATACTATAAATTAGAATTATTTATTACTATATAGATACTAGCAGTGTATTATCTTAGACTTTTTTAGAATAATATACTATAGTAGATTATATATAGTAGAGGTATAAGAGATAGATTTATATATAGATTTATCTAATTAAGATATAGGGACAGAGAAGAATATTATAACTTCTAAGACTCTTTAATTAATATATCTACTAATATAAAGACAGTAATTATTATTATTAGTATATCTTTATCTAGTGGTAATATAGTATTCTAGCAACCTAGCTAGATTATTAATAGGATTTAGGACTTAGGAGTTTCCCCTCTTCTAAAGTTCTAATAGGAGTCTCTAGTGCCCACTACCTTTACAGAGTACTTATCTATCTAGAGAGATGACTAGTTATATAAATATTAATATTATTACCTAGTATTTATCTAAGAGAGGGTATTACTTCTTCTATATATAAATAAGATTGCAATGTATTTTAGTCTTTTAACTTATAGTATCTAGATAGGATTATCTACCTTATATTCTAAATTTATATTATATATTAATAATAGATAACTAGTGCTATTTATAGTATAGCTATAGATAATATAAGTAATGGCTATAGAGTTTATTCCTACCTGCACTAAAATAAAAGATAGATTAGATAGGGGCTATATAGCATGACTTCTCTACTTATCTAGGAATATTAGGACCTAGGAAGATCCTTATATAGATTATTTACCTACTTATGAAGAAGTAATGACATAGCCTTATATAAATCTGATATCTTCTAGATCCTAGAAATAATAATAAGTGTTATTATAGATATCTATAGCTTAAGTATTATTAGCACTACTAGTATAAGTAGAGCTGGGTTTACTAATATCTTATTTAGTAGAATAAACCAGGGCTTTAATATCTTCTAGTATAGGGCTAAATAATATTTATACCTGGTTTTATATTAGTTATACTTGGATAAGACTAATAAAGACTCTTACTAGGATAACTACTCTAACTATATTAGGCCTAACTATACTAACTCTATTATATTGCACAACTACTGCAACCCTATTATATTATAGCCCCTTAGAATTACCTTAGTCTTAGGCTTCTTTACCTAATTATAGAAGGACTGCCAGAATTTATATTTAGCCATCCTAAGCCATATAGATCTAATATATATAGAGGATATTATATAGTGGTAGGAAAGTAGGGACCTCTAGACTAATAATCTTATACTTCTATATAGTATCTATCTGTTTAATTAGCATCAGACTAGCAGCCCCTAGCTTATATAAAAAGCCTATAAATATTTCTATAGCCAGAATCTTATTATTATAGGTCTTTATATACCCTATTTTCACTAGTGGGTCCCTAATAATAGCTTTAACCTATTATACTAGTTACAGTGCCTCTAGATAATCTATTCTTTATAGTCTAATAGTAAGGACACCTTATATAGGTCTAATAATACTTATATATATATAAATAATATCTTAGAACAACTAATTAACTATAACCAGCTTAACTATATAATTCTTAAACTTTAAGGGGTATAGCTACAGGATGTTAGGACACTATAATTATATTTCTTTTAGTAGGAGGATAGGGTTTATTAACTAGATGACTAACTTTAGAGGAGAGTTCTAGTAGTTTAGAAGTATGCCTGAGATTAATAGGGCTACTACCTCTAGTCTTAGGCTATCCATCTTCTATAGTAGGATTAAGAGAAGGTGGCCTATATAAAGGAAGTAGAAGATAAATAGTAATTATCTAGTTAAGTCTAGTAAGTTATCTCTACTAAGAGCCTAGTAGCTAATAATATAAGATGTTATTAAGGCCAGCTTTATATAAAAAATATATTTAGAGGTAAATATATAACTAATCTATTATTATATAATCTTTCTTATATAAGAGTTCTATCTATAGCCCTGTCTATACACCCTAATCTAATAGCATCTAGACTATATCCCTCTAATATACTTACAGGGCCAGGTGCAGAGGTATACCCTTAAGATTATTAGTATTAGAAAAAGAATTAATAAAGGCTTTATAATCTAGTAGTAACTTAGTAATTTTAATATTCTCCTTCTATACAGCTATATAGATAGCAGAATAGTACTTATAATTATAAAGCTAAATATCTACTCCTTTATTAAGTAAGAACTTAATAATATCTATATACCCTTCCTTCATAGTATAGAGTAGTGGTAGTAGATGCTTAAAATCATTATAAAAGTAATTATTAAGATTAAGATCAGCTCTATAGTTAACTAGTATCTCCACCATATCTAGATCCCCATTAAGTATAGCAGATTTAAGAGCTTTATTATAGGAATATTAATTATTCTGAATATATACTCCTTTCTAGAGTAGATATTTAACCATATTATATTAACTATTCTTAGTAGCTTTATTAAGAGTATTAGGTTGAGAGTATTTATAATTCTTAATATAAGCACCTCTTTTAAGCAAGAGCTTAATAATATATAAGTAGCCATATTTTACTAAGTTTTTAAGAATATCTCTAACCTTATAATTAAGCTATTTAAGTATTTTATTATTAGTCAGAATACCCTCTTTAATTAAGAGCTTAATAATACTTAAGTAGCCATATTTTATAGCCTTTAGAAGGGCCTCTAGAACCCAGTGACTATATAAAAAATTATCTTTTTTAGAATCTAGAATAAAATATATAGCTAGTTTTCTATCCCTATATTTACAGACATAGTAAAAGGCCATCCTATAGTAGCATATATATTTATAGTAATTAATATATATTAATATATATTCTATTATTTATTCTTTACTATTAGCACACGCCTATTTAAGGGCCTTTAAAATTTTTATTAGCTAGCTTGGGCCCTAGGATTTATAATAATCTAGAATGCTTTTTTTCTATATAACCTTATAGAGGTAATCACTTATTTATTTATAGAATCTCTTTAATATTTATATAAATAATAAAATATCTATAACTAAGTCTAGTTATTCTATAATAAAAAGCATAAGTTTAAGTAGTAATATCTCCATAATAATAGGGAATAAGATACTAATTCTAATATAAAGATAAGGGACTTAGGGGTTATAAAGCTAATTACTAAAGTAAAGTAAATAATAGTAGCCTAGGCACCTTTATAATTTATATAATTAGGCCTATTAGGGCTATATATACTAGTTAGAGATAAGTTAGATAACTCTATAACTACTAAATTAGTTATATAACCTACTATAAGAGGTGCTATTCTTAATAAGAGATAGAGTTAAATAAGATTATCTAGTTTAGCTTTTGTAAAGATTATTTAGTTTATTAGTATATAGTAATTAAAATATATTAAGGAAGCTGCTTATTTTACTTCTAAATATAGTTAAGCTTATCTAAGTTTAGACTAAATATAACTCTATACTACTTTCTGCAGTATAGCTATGCCTATCTTCTCTATCTCTACTATTAATATTATTACTTAAATATTTACTGTCTTTAGTATTATAGCAACTTTAGTCTTCTTTATCCCTACTATTAATACTATTATATAAGCCTTTACTATCTTTAGTAGTATAGTTATACACATCCCCTCTATCCCTACTATTAATACTATTACTTAAGTATTTACTAGTTTTAATATTACTACTATCTTAGTCTCCTTTATCCCTACTATTAATACTATTATATAAGCCTTTACTATCTTTAATAGTATAGCTATACACATCCCCTCCATCCCTACTATTAATACTATTACTTAAATATTTACTATCTTTAGTATTACTACTATTTTAGTCTCCTTTATCCCTACTATTAATAGGGTTATATAAGTCTTTACTATCTTTAGTATTACTACCACCTCCTATTAAGCCAGTACCCATCTAAGACTCTGAGATATTACTATAATTTATAGTTATTAATAATAAAGTAGATATTACTAGTGCTATTATTACTACTACTTAACTACTATTACTACTATCTACTATAGCTCCCTGTAATAGTATATCTTATAAGTTTATATCCTCTATAGATATTAGTCTAATATTTAATATCAGAGTAGTAGTATAAGTCAATAACTATATTACTCTAGATATAGTTTAGGATGTAGTCCTCTTCTTAATCTTAATAATATACTCTACTTTATTAATGCCCTTTTCTAGTAGAATAAATATAGAATCATCTCTATAGATCTCCCTCTTAGTAGTCTTAAACTATTGCATTATATCCTAAGCACTATTAACTAAATCTTAGACTACCTTTACTAAGAACTCCCTTATATTAGTAATAAACTAGTTAAAGAGTAATTTTAACTTAGCTATAACCCTAGGATTATCCCATCCAAGCTATCCAAGAAGGGTGGTAGTAATCTAGATTATTAGTATTAAAAAGACTATTAGCTTCTATTAGCTAGTAATCTAGAATAGCAGCACCAGACTATCAGACTAGATATTAGATAAGGTTAGAAAATAAAGATTCTTCTATAATTTTATAATAGTACCAGCCTATACTACTTTAAGGTCTCTACTACTATTATTAGTAGCTATAAATACTACTAGTAGATTAAGGGCCTCTATATAGTCCTCTTTATAGATCTTAGATATTATTATAGTTTATATTATAAACTACTTTAGATAACAGCTGATATTAGTAAAGTTTTTAGATAAGATACTTATAGTGGCTATCATATCCTTATAAGGATCTATATTTAATAAGGAATGTTTAAGTGCATCTACCTCTATACCTCTATCCCATTACTTATATAGCCTATCCTTATACACAGCTAATCCTTTACCTATCTACCATCTTTAGTTTAGTTAGATATAGACTATTAGATATATAGTATGCACCTAGTGCACTACTTTACTATTATTAAATTATTTAGCTAAATAGCCTCAGACTTCTAGTCTATCTAACCCCATTTCTATAGTTATATATCTTACTGGTATAGGAAAGGGGGTTAACCTTTATTAATAGTTATTTTATAGACCTAGTGTAAGTAGATAGATAGCTAGGTTAATCTATAGTGCCTGCTAAATAATAGAGTACTATATATTTCTAAGCTATCTATTATCTTTACCCCTACTCTAGGGTATATAAAAATTATAAATATAGGCCTCCTTTATAGTAATATCCTTGATTATTAGTCCCTATCTATTAATTCTAGACTAACTCTAATGCTTAAACATCCTATCTAAGTAAAATACCTTAGTAAGATTAAATATACTGAATAGACTTATATCTATAAGGCCTAATATTTATATAATCTAATCTCTAGTAATAGTCACTGGGTTAAACTTAATATTATAAATAGCTGATATTCTAAATACTTCTTCCTTTCTAGTAGGTCTAGTATTAATATTCTAGGGTGCCTTTGCACTAATAAACTAGTTAAATAATAAAGTATCTTAGAGTATTATATACTAATTACCAAGTTAGATATACTTCTAAATATATACTTGAAGTATCTCCTCTAGTAGATAAATCTTAAGTCCTATAGCACTATCTATAATCTATAGATATTTAAGATATATTATAAGCCCTTCTACTTTCTTTACCTTTGCAAGAAAGATAATAACTAGATCTTAGTTAATTTCTATAATAGGATAAGCAAGGATTCTTATAGTAAGGATATTAAGTTTCTTCTTATATATATAGGCTTCTAGTATTTACTAGCTCTTATCTATAATTTGCTCTCTTACCTCTGCCTAATCTTATCTAAGTATAGTTCTCTCTAAACTAGTATATACTTTAGATCTAGATATACAGTCAGACTATATTATTTTCTTTACTACTAGTTTATTAAGAACTGTAAGTAGGTTGGTATTATCTAATATATAAGGCTTCTTAGGAATAGGTATAAGTAGCTTATTAATTAATCCTAGTACTATTAGTTCAGTCAGCTCTTATACTCTAGATTGCTTATTATTATTATCTTTAATAGGTATAATAATACTAAATATATCTAGCTTCACTCTAATTTTCTAAAGTTCCTTATCTATAAGCTTACTTTCTGGAGCATATTTATTAATTATCTTATAGAAGTCTTATAGTATTATATAGACTATTCTATAAGAGCCTCTCTTAGGATTTAGAATTCTTTTATAGATATATTAGTTAGCTCTTTTAATAGTAGTGTCCTAGATTAGAGCTTTAGCTAGTATCTCTAAGCTTTATATATAATAATAACCTAAATTATTATAAGATAGCTATTTAGCCACCTCTATACTTTACCTATCCTTAACTATTTTTTAATACTAGTTTATTTATTTTATAGTCTCTTTAGCTATCTTAGCTACTTACTTAACATTCTTCTATAGACTTTTATTAGTAGTATAGTACTTAATAAAACCCTATATTTTACTAATAATCTTCTATACTACAGTAATATTAATATCCATATAATCCTTATAATCTATTATCTATTATATAAGATTATAATAGAGTTTATATTCTTCTTCTATTATCTAGCATATTTTTAATTTATTATAGAACTTCTTAATTATAGCTTCAGCTTCCTCAACTAGGCAGTATATAAAGATATAGATAGATATTATAATTACTTTAGTATTAAGTTATATATCTTAAGCTTATAATATAATAGTTTTTACCACTGTAGACTCCTCCTTCTTAAACTACTTAACTAAGATCTAGTTCTACATAGTGCTATCTATATAGATTATATTATTCCTTATCTTTTTTATAACTTTAGCTTCCTTTACTTTTAAGGTATATCTCTTCTTAGAGATTTTAGTATTACTAACATTCACTATTATATATAAGAATAATAAGATTATAACTACTAAATTTTAGTAATATAGTATTACAGTATATAAGAAAAATACTATCTTTAATAGAAAGATATATAGTTGAGGATAATAGTAAGTAAATATAAAATTTATATAAGAGGTATCTTAATATATTTAGTAGTTAATAAATAATAGTTATATAATCTCTAGTTATAATTAGGACTAGCTTTGCAGATACTCTATTATTAATTATTATTATTTATTAGTAGTAGTAGTCAGGTACAGGCACTAATTAATTAAACTAAAAGATAGTATTATTAGCTATAGAGATAGGAGGTTCTTCTTTCTACTATTACTTCTTCTTAATTATTATTTATTTATTATTTAGTCTATAGTAATATTAGTTCTTATAATTTAGCCTCTAGACTCTCTAAGAATAAGTATTATTAAAGAGCAGACTTATATATATTTTAGTTATATCTACTAGATATATCTAATAACTATTAGTTATATAATCTAATACTAAGTAATATACCCTTACTTTATTATAAACACCCCTTTTAATATTTAGTGTTTGCGGCCCTAGTTAGAATCTAATTAATATTTTTTTAATTATCTAAATCTATATACAGCTGATACTTAGTACTAGCTGGCTAATATAACTAGTAGAGACTACCTAGCTTAGAAGACTTAAGCTAAGCTCCCATTACCAAGCCCTTCCCTTATATAGAGAATAGTATCTCTATTTATAACTATATAGAGTAGAAATAGGAGAATTTAAATAATTTAGTTATAAGTCTAGTAACAAAGTAATTTATTCTAATTATTATAATATATATATTTTAAGGAGTAAGCCTATATATCTCTAAAATACTATAGTCATAGCAGTATCCCATAGCCTAGTTACTAACTACTTAATATTACTCTAAACATAGATTATCTCCTTTATAGAACTATATAAATATTATATCATCCTCCTTACACTACATACTTATTCTTTAAATTTAAGGGTCTACTCCTTTAGAGACTAGAAAATCCATAATATAATTATAACCTTTATATATAGTATAGATAAGTAGGTTTATATCTCTTTAGAGGGCAACAGCATCAACATCAGCTCTATAGTTAACTAAGATTTTAATTATATTAAGGTCCCCATTGCACACAGTAATATCAAGAGGATAAAAGCTATAATTATTATATTACTAAATATCTACTCCTTTCTTAAGTAGATATTTAATAATATTATTCTAATAACTAGCTAGGGCTAATATAAGAGCAGTCCCTCTATAGAGGAAAGGATTATTAATATTAGCACCTCTATTAATTAAAAGCTTAAGAATATCTAGATAGCTATTTTCTACTAACTTTTAAAGGGCTTCACTAATTATCTAATTATAATAACCATGAGTCAGAGCACCCTTCTTAAGTAAGAGTATAATAATACTCTTATAACTATTTTCTACTATAATTAGAAGGGTGTGTTTAAGTGTAGCCTTATATTAATAATAATCTTTTTTAACTTCTAGAAGGCAATATATAGCAAATTATTTATCCCTATATTTAATTATATAATAAAAGGCTATCTAATAGTAGAGCACCTTATTAGAAATAGAGTAATTATAATTCCTTAATATAAGTTCTATAGTCTATTCTTCACTATTAATATATATTTATTTAAGAGCCTTTAAAATTTTAATTTAGAGGCTAGTAATCTTATAAGTAAATTCTATAATACTTACTCTTTACTTATAGTCTAGATAAAGTATAAAGATAAAGATTAATTTTTTCTTACTACTTTTATAGAGGTAATTCTTTGTTATTTTATAGAATCTCTTTAATATTTATATAAAAGATAAAATATCAGTGACTGAGTCTAGTTATTCTATAATAAGCTATATAAATTTAGATAGTAATGTCTCTATAATAATAGGGAATGAGATACTGCTTAAAATAAATAAAGGTCTATAACTTAGAGAGTTAGGGGTTAAAAAGCCTATTATAGAAGTCTGCCTCTATAAGTTATATAACTAAGAGTATATATTATAGTTAGAGATAGCTCTGCAACTACTAAATAATTTAAGTAACTAATAAATATAAGCCTACTATAAGTAGGTGCCATTTCCTAATAAGAGGTAAAGTTAAATAAGTTTATCTAGTTTATAAAGATTATTCTATTTATTCAGTTCAGTTAGTTTAGTTAGTTTAGTTAGTTTAATTAGTTTAGTTAGTTTAGTCAGTTCAGTCAGTTCAGTTAGTTTAGTTAGTTTAGTTAGTTTAGTTAGTTAGAGTAGTTTTCTTACTTTATTCAGTTCATTTAATTTATTTAATTTATTTAATTTATTTAATTTATTTAATTTATTTAATTTATTTAATTTATTTAATTTATTTA
>JAKLNT010000110.1:0-57909 GCA_022814375.1 Aspergillus quadricinctus | reverse complement strand
ATACTAGCTTTCTAATTATATTAACTATTTAATAGGCCCCTGTGAGAGTCTTTTTATAGAAGTAACTAGTTTTCTAACTTACTATCTCTTTCTATAACTATCTCTTCTATATTAGTATTATCTAGCTTAGATCCCACTACTTAGGAAGCCTATGGCTATCTTATAATAGGATAGTCTAGTAGAGAGATAGTACTAAGATAAGGGCATATCTTAATTATATATCTAATAGCTCTATAGTATAAGCATCTACTCTTATTATAGTAATAGATATATTTAGCTTTATCTACCTACTTAGTATAGTAGTGTTAGTAAGCTAAGGTTATAGCTATTAGTTTCTAATCTATAGAGTTAGTAGTATTAGATATAGCTAGTGCTAGGGCTGCTAGAGAAGGTATATAACTAGTATAACTATAGCTTACTATAGCTATATCTCTTTTATATTAGTTAGAATAGCTAGCTTCTTATATATATAAAGCCTCTATTTAGCTAGTAACTTACTATATCTAATAATAGTAGTCTATAAAGCTATCTTTTTTCTTAATACTAATTAGTACTTTTTCTACTTTGTAGCTTAGGATGCTATCTAGATAGTTCTTTTTTATTTTATTAGACTATAAGTAGCCTCTAGCTTCTATTAGTAGTTAATTTAAGTCTATAAGTAGCTTATTAAATAGGCAGTTCTTTTAGTATAGTATTTATAGCTTTTATAAAGTCTTCTTAGCTTAGCCCTAATCTTAGAATATAAGATTAAGCTAATTATATATACTATTTAATATTATTTATATTATATTTAGATCACTTCTATACTAATCTATCTAAGGAGTAAAGGCTATAGTAATATTATCTTTAAGCCTACTAAAAGTATACTATATATATCTATAGTAGGAATTAATTATAGCTTAGTTAAGTATTAACTTTACTTATAGTTTAGACTAGAAGATCTAGTATATAGCCTTATTAATACTATTATATATCTCTATATTAGGTAATACTAGCTTTAGTCTTCTTATACTATTATCTACTAGTATTATTATTAGGGTTAGTACTACTAGCCTAGAGGAGGTAAAAAGTATAGCTACTTCTAGGGCTATAATATTTATAGTAGTAATAATAGTAGCAGCCCTTACTTCTATCTTATTTATATAGGCTTTAAATTACTAGGCTATATTACTATGCATATTCTCTATCTACTAGATCAGCTATATAAGGGCTTTATTTAGTAGGTTATTTAGTAGTGCTTGCTATATGTTATACTCTTCTATTATTATTAATTAAAATTTATTATTCTATACTATTAAATCTATCTATTCTAGTTAGCTACTTTATAACCTTATCTATCTTATCTAGCTTATCTAATTTATCTTATCTCTATTAATATACCTGTATAATATACTGGCTAACTATAATAATAGCTTTAGCTAGTTTATTTATCTCTACTACTTTAATAATATCTTATTATATTAGCTCTGTCTTACTGACTAGCTTTAAGAAGTAATTTCTAATATTATAGGCTAGAAGCCTTAAAATCTATAATCTAGATTTAGATAATAAGAAATTACTAAGAGATCTAACTAGATTGCAGCAGTCAAATATAATAAGGAGTATATAAATAATAACTAAGATTATATAATTACTACTACCCTGGCTGGGGCTTTATGATTTCAGCTAGGGCTGAAGGAAGATTGCAAGTGCTTAGTAAGCTCAAGCACTCAGCAGGCCCTGCCCGCTACATTAAATTTGAATTATATATAACTACTCTTTAAATATTTAGAGATTTAGACCTATTATATACTTAGTATTAATAAAGAATTAGTAGATTCTAGGTTATTTCTTTATTTATTATTCTATTTTAGTGTATATATCTAGTATACTTATAATTATATAAGAAAGTAAGTATATACTAGAGGTTATATATATATATATAAGTATATAACTTCTAAAGTATATACTAAATTTATCTTCTCTTTACTTATACTCTGCATATATATAGTATTAATATTAAAATAACCTAGAATCTACTAATTCTTTATTAATACTAAGTATATAACAGGTCTAAATCCCTAAATATTTAGAGAGTAGTTATATATAATTCAAATTTAATATTATTTAAAGGGCTTTCGCAGTCGGAGATGGTTGAAATTTAGTATAGTGGTGGTAGATAGTGATGGTAGGTAGATAGTATAATATGCTAAATAGATATAGAACATCATATAATTAATTTTAAGCTGAACTTCTTTTACCCAGCACTAGATGAGCTTTTTCTGACACCAGCTGAGCTGCAAGCCCGCTGGAGACTCCACTGTGTGGATGTTTTGTGGCTTCAGGAGAGGCGAAGTCTGGCCATCTTTTCAAACCCTCTCTTTGAATTCGAGATATGCCAGCATGACAGTAGCATCTTAACATCCTCAAGGAAGATGATTCATCTCATAATATACTTCAGCCCTAAAACGCCAGAATTCAGATCTCATTCAATTCCAGTAAGACTTAGCGAGGTTAGCGTTGGCACCAAGAGAGAAGAAAAGTTTTGGTTGGGGAATGTCGGTAAGCTGACAGTAGATGGCTAAGCCTCGAAGCACTGTCCAACTGAATTATTGCTCTGCTAAACAACGGAGGGTATTTCTGTGTCGACTTGATGGTTCAGAACGCCCATGGATTGTTCCAGGACTTGGCTCTCCTATCAATAATCGATGCGGGGATCGGGGAGGCAAAAAGTGCACATGTGAACTGCGTCGGCTCCAGACTCAGGACTGGTTAAAAATAGGAGAATAATCAAGCCACGTCATCCGTGCTCTGTTTAATATTATTAAGGCTGCCTGACAGGCTCAAGTAATCTCGACGATCTGGGCCGTAAAACTGCTCTTTCTTGAATCTTGATCATATTATATTCCACAATAGAAAGCTTTCAGATTCCCAGTACACAATAATGATCGCTGTATTGATATAAACTGACTTACTGCTTGTTGATATCAGAATTCCCATAGGTACCAAGTGTTTTTTTTTTTTTTTTTGGAAGGCGTCAGCACAATGGTCAAACAGACTGTTTTCACCACCATCACCCCCCTCCCCTCATACATCTCCAGAGATACAGTCGTGGAGACATTGCATAACCATAAGGAGATGATAGAGCTGAATCCTCTGGTCATCAATTTCGCTAAATGCAAACCCCCCAGCTTCGCGCCCGCAGATGAATACCACGCCATATGGTACGAATTGACCGACAGAATCTCCTATCTACCTGGAGGGATTCTTCGGGGCAATGTCAGCTACAAAGGTTGTTTCCATGATCTCCCACGCGGCCTGCAAACGCATGTCTACGCACCGACCGGGCTCGATATTCGGGATAAATGGACTGTCTGCGGGAATATGCCCGGCGAACCTCGCGAGGCCATCGAGCTGGGCTTACCAGAGGCCCCTCGGGAGGGATTGTACCTGCGCGAGGACGTCCAGATGCGATGTCAAATCTGGGCCACGAGCTTTGTCAAAAAGACCCTGAAGAAAGCACATGCGACACTGGTTGATCGACTCATCATTAAAGCAGACCTTCTGAAAGAACGTGCGGAAATGAACTCTATCTCTTTGAGTTCACCGACCTCGGATTCTTCTCATAGATTTTCAGTAATGTCTGCTGAATTACCAGTGCCGGAGTATGGTCAAACAGTACATTCCCCCCGTGAAAAAGGCCATTATCGTGCAGCCAGCATGGGAAACCCCTTCCCATCAGCCAACGAGGTTCCCGGGTCATTACGTCCTGCACAACCATCGGGCCTGATAACACCGGAAATCCAAATTAATGGCGTGTCTGAATCCAGTATTTCGACGCAGCGGACAGAGGTATCTCAGAATCAAGAGAGGGACTCGCGCCGATCGTCGTATCACGGCAAAACTCTATATGAATTGGAATAGCAAGATCGACAATGATCTGATCGAAAATCCATATGCGCATGCATCTGAGTGGTCGTGTTTATTTTCGATACCCCGCCGGTGGAGGAAGCTATTAGCCGTATAAATGGGTGATGCGGGAACCTGGGATCTTGCTTCAATCCAGATGGTCTCGGTTTCGTACCAATGGATACTCGGCTCTTGACAGTCGAGAAACACCGATATGAATCGCTTAAGAGGTCGAGTTTGTACCGCATTGTTTCGTCTGGGCTAGGTTGCCAACCAATTTGAGCCGGAGGAAGCGTGAGGATCCCGATTCGGAAAATGAAGCTCGAAGCGGACCCGCTCGATCTGTCAGTTAGTCTGACACTTCAGAGTCTGAAATCTGAATAAGGTATTAGTGGCTTTGGTGTCTTCCTTTAGCAGGGTGGATTGCTTATCACCGGCAATGGGCGTCCCTTTTGAGTCTCTTTTCATGCAAGCGTGACAAATCTTTGCGCGGGCTAGGAATCCCGACTGGGGCAACACGACGCCAATCAGAGCTCATTGTCGAGTCAAATGGAATATCTGAGAATGTACTTCGTCCCGTAGATTTGAAATAATGTGATAGTGTCCCAGCAGAATGTGGTCCCCGCAATGGTCGGATGTCGATAATTTGCGGTGGAAATGTCGCTGCCCCTCCTTCAGCCCCAGCAGATCAAGTCCAACTCCAAGGGGAGCTCTGGCCTAAAATGGCCCATTGACAAATACTGATCAGATGGCTAAATGTCGTCGAATCGGAAGGCCAAATGGCGATCCAGCAAAAGAGCTAGAATGCGCTACTAAAGCCTTTTGGTTAAGAAATGAGCTCGGCGCGACAGTGAGTCAGTGACGCAACTCTCTCTGGTTCTACCGCGGCGCCCCTCCATCATTTTTCCCTTGGGCCAAACACGGCCGATCCTCAATTGACCAGCGCCATAAGCTTCGTTTGCTTGCCATTGAATGAAGGACGCCACTAGAGGTTAGCAATAATCATGGCTGGTGGTTCCAAATCAGATGGAGAAGAAGGAGGGGAGACTTGGGGGTATAAATAACCCCCTCATCGCCATTTCTCTACAAAGGTACTCAACCGTGAGCACCTTGTTGACTCTATCCTGATACCTTTCCTCCAATTAGTTATTATCAGTCGAATTAGCCACAATGCCTCTTACTGGCCACTGCCTCTGCAATGCAGTCACTTACTCCATTGATATGGATCAGCCCCTTTTGGTGGGATATGACCACTGCGATGACTGCCAGCGTCAGAGTGGCTCGACCTACTGTACGTTTACAATCTCATTACTTTTTGCTTCTCACTTTTGGGCCATTAGCATATAATCGTTCGGTTTTGCTAATCATCATACCCTTCTGCAGCCCTCGTCGCGGTCGTACTCAAAGACAAGTTGACGATCAATGGCCCCACCAAGAGCTTTGCGAAGAATGGAAGCTCTGGACAGGCTGTTCATCGTATCTTCTGCTCAGAATGTGGTTCACCAATTGCCCACGACCCGGACGCTGCCCCACCGATCATCGCCATCAAGGCTGGGACCTTGGACACCGAAATCAAGAAGAATTTGAAGCCGGTGCGTGCATTCAAAGCGCGTCGCTATCAGCTTAAATATGCTAACTACATGTGTCACTGCCTAGGATACCGAAATCTGGACCGTCAGCAAGCTTCCTTTCTGCCAGGAGCACCTGGAAAAGCCTTTTGAGCACATGCCCCAATAGAGGAGACGAAACACGTTTGGTCAGACTGATGAATGGTAATTTTACGTATACGATGAGCAATACGAGAATGGAGTTCGAGTTTGAAAACATTTTGTTGCTACCTGAATGGAACTGATTTCATCAGAAAATGGTCTCATCTGTTTGGAAACAGTTGAATTACCTAGAAATATATCTCAATTGCAAAACAGCATTGCCGCCTCGATTTTCTGTATTGAGGTAGACCCTTCAGCCTGTGCTTTGAACACTTTGGACACTTAGCTGTTCAGTAAACCAGTGGATAGTACCCAACAGGCAGTGCGAACATGGCTGACAAAGTGCTTGCAGACTCTGGTCACCTGGTGTAAATTCCTACTAATCCCCGAGCAAAGTGCGGAACTTTATCTTTCTCCCTCTCACCTCGTTCAGGACGTGCTCAGCACACCTGAGCTATGGCCAACTCGGCGCATTTGTATACGTACCTTTACTATAAAAGGAGCACATTGACCAAAGGAGCATCCCAAATGGATTCAAAGCACAGAGACCATGTCATCGGGGACCCTTTACATCAAAGACTCGCGCACCAACGCAGAGTATGAAATCCCAGTCAGACGAAATGCAGTCTCAGCGATGGACTTCAAGAAGATAAGAGCTCCAGCAGCTGGCGCAGACCGAGCCGATCAAGTCGCTGGTGGACTGCGCGTGCACGACCCCGGGTTGCAGAATACAACCGTGGTGGAAACAGGGATAAGTTTTTCGTACGGAACCTGAGCTTCTATGGGAGATGATACAGCTGACAAGATGGCGGTTCTTAGCGATCATGAGAAGGGACTCCTTTTGTTTCGTGGGTATACTTTGGAGCAGCTCTGGGACAGCGATTTCGAGGAGATGCTGCATCTTCTCGTGTGGGGGAGTTATCCTACGGCCCTGCAGAAGAAGGAATTGAGCCGGAAGCTCGCTGAGGAAATGACTATGGTTCCCCAAAGCGTGCACAGGACCATACAAACACTGCCGTGAATCTTTCAAGTCATGAGAGGCTTCGAGACCAGGCTAACAAACCACGACAGAAGGACCACCTCACCCCTACCTCTCATGCTAGCCGGACTTTCAGCGTGTCTAGCATACGTGCCGCAGAGTATTCCTGCATCAACGAAGCCGGATCTATATCAAAGCAATAGCAGAGAGGTCGACCGCGGAATCATCCGAACCATTGCAGCCTACGCGGTTGTTTTCGGGTTGGTAAACTGCCATCGAAAAGGGACTCCATTTGCACAACCATCTCGCGACAAGCCTTACCTCGAGAATCTGTTCCAGATGGCAGGTCTGGTAGATCCAACCACCGGACGCCCAGATCCAACGAAGCTATCATGTTTCCGGCGCTTTGCCATGCTCAACGCGGACCATGGCATGGCTCTCTCTGTATTTTCAGCACTGGTCACAGCATCATCTCTCACAGACCCTATATCATGCCTGATAACCGCAATAGGAGCAGCATTTGGCCCACTTCATTTCGGTGCTACCGAGTCAGCCAACCTCGCCCTGCGGGAGATTGGAACGCCAGAAAAGGTTCCCAAGTTCATCGAAGAAGTGAAGCAGGGCAAACGAAGACTCTTCGGATACGGACATCGCTCGTACAAGGGGGTCGATCCCAGGGTTGCTCCGATCAGGTCCATTCTCAAGGATTTGGATACTTCATCGAACAGTCTCCTAAAAGTCGCCGAACGGATAGAGCAGGTTGCCTCGGCCGACGACTATTTCAAGACTAGGGGACTCTACCCCAATGCTGACTTCTACGGGAATTTCGTCTTCACAGGGATGTAAGAGTACTCTTTGAGTTCAGCCTGGAGAGGTGACACGTTGGCTAAGGGTGTCTGCAGAGGGTTCGAACCAGATATGATTCCGGCCGCCATGATGGCTCAGCGTATCATGGGCGTAATGGCACACTGGCGGGAGTATATGTGTAAGTCTTTGCGAGAACCGGGAAGATATCGGCGATTTTCTGACTTTGAGTACGTTTAGTGAAACGCGGCAAGTTGTTCAGGCCGTCTCATCTCTATACCGGAGAGGTCAAAGAGGATAAGCCCCTGCCAAAGATATGAAGACCGCTTGCAGACGTCGAGACAGTCGGAGTGAGCAATGTCTATGTGTAGTTTATTATAATGAGATAAAGATGGTTGAGTCCTTGAACCGACTAACGTAGGGATATCGCAGCATAGAATACGTGTAGTCACCCGGCTAATGTGAACGAAATTGAAATGCGCCGGGCTCTGGTAGTTTTGAGCATTTAGATAGAGAGAACTATGCTTAAGATGAGATCGAATACTGTTCAGAATAACAATTCTTCCAAAGAATAGACTGCATGTGTTTATGTGCTGTTATGACACTATGACAGGGCAGACAAGTATCTCTCAACCACCAGCTACTGAGTCGACTCCCCTGCTTTCCTCTCATCCTGGATCACAACGGTACTCGGTCTTCACCAATGGACAGAAACGCCTCATCATTCTTGCAGCTGCTCTGGCCTCCAGCTTCTCGCCTTTCTCGGCCAACATCTACTACCCCTCTCTCAATTCCATCGCGGCTGATCTACATGTCAGCAGCTCTCAGATCAACCTGACCATTACTACGTACATGGTATTCCTCCGTCCATTGGTTTTGCGTTCTTTCAAATGATGGTCACTGACGAGTACAGATATGTCAAGGCCTCGCTCCCTCCTTCATGGGCTCCTTCGCCGACCAAGCCGGCCGACGCCCAGCATACATCCTCTGCTTCGTCATCTACATCATCGGCAACATTGCCCTCGCGCTCCAACACAACTATCTCGCTCTTTTGATTCTGCGTGCCGTACAGAGCTGTGGAAGCAGCGGGACTGTCGCACTCGCCTCTGCCGTGGCAGCGGACGTCATCACATCCGCCGAGCGAGGCATGTACATGGGCATCACCTCGCTGGGCAATATCCTCGCTCCATCCCTTGGCCCAATTCTAGGCGGTTTTCTGAGCCAGTACCTAGGCTGGCAGGCAATATTCTGGTTTCTTGCCCTCGCCGCGGTAACCTTCTTCATACCGCTGGTCCTCTTCTTCCCGGAGACCTGCCGCGCGATTGTCGGGGACGGGTCAATCCCAGCTACAGGATGGAATCAATCAGTCTGGAACCGGTGGCGCAACCGACATCTTACGTCGAACTGTGACCCCGAAGGCTCCCCAGACCCCTGCCGCGATGTCCACCCACAGCCCCAAAAAAGAAGCATCACCTTCCCCAACCCCCTGTCCACCCTCCGCCTCCTCTTCCACCTCCCAACCGGGCCCCTCATCCTAGCAAACGGCATAGTCTTCGCAAGCTACTACTCCGTCACAGCCGGGATCCCATCCCAATTCAAAGCAATCTACGGCCTAAGCGACCTAGGCATCGGCCTGAGCTTCATCCCCGCAGGCCTAGGCTCCCTCGTGAGCGCAACCTTCAACGGCCTAATCGTCGACTGGAACTACCTCCGCCTCCGGCGCAAAACCGGGGACCCCATCTCCAAAGACCAGAAGCAAGACCATGGCACCTTCCCCATCGAGAGGGCACGGTTACAGATCGGGATCCCTATGACGGTACAGTACACTTGCAACCTCTTTAGCGTTCCTTGGGTTGTAGTTGTATTTGCAACAGCTGATACGTAGCAAGCAGGTCGCAGCGGCACTTTCAGTCGCCGCGTACGGCGCACTGATCGAGCGGAACCCGGCGCTGAGCGTCGCGCTGGCCCTCGTGTTCCTCATCTCGTTCTGCATCACCGCCGCTTACAACGTCATGAACGTCCTCATCGTCGATCTGTACTACACCACGCCGGCCACCGCCATGGCGGCCAATAACCTCGTGCGATGCTTCCTGGGTGCGGCTGCAACGGCTGTCATCCATCCGATGATCCAGAAATGGGGGAATCGGACTACGTACTGGGCTGTAGCGGGGGTGATGTTGAGTGTGAGTCCGTTACTGGGGATGGTCTATTGGAAAGGATTGGGATGGAGACGCAGGCGCTGTGCGGAGATTGCAATTGCTGGATGAGATAAAGGCATTTGAGCGGTTTTATTCATGCGAGTTTACTTTATTTCCCGGAAGCATTTCGAGTTACACAACGCTCTTTTCGTAGTTATTGGCCTCTAGCTTGGTATAAATTCATCTGTCATGTCTCCGTCTCCTTGAGCAGGCAGTTAGTCAACTATCAAGATTGAGGATTCTTTCGTGTAGCTTGTATTCACTATGAACGCATTTATCACATTGATTCTATTCACAGCCATGTCTTCAGCACAGTGGGCTCTCCCTCCGGGAACTCCCACCCTTCAGATGCGATACCCCTCGACTCCCTGGATCTCCCCAGGCGATACCATCAAACAACCAGGTACGTCTCCATCACGATTCAGGCTACTGATATAGGCGATGTACTTATGCGATGGAATACGCAGATGCACTCCCGATACCATGTATCAGCACTCTGAACCTCAACGCCGCTCGCACCTACCTCCTCCTCTTCGTCGACATCGACGTGGTCTTGGAATCATGCTCGACCACAGTCTTACATTGGTATCAGCCGCACATGACGGCGTCTGCTGCCAGTCACTGCAATGACAACGGAAACGAATGGCTAGTCAACAGAACTTTCACTGGAGCAGAATATATCGCCCCCCAATCGCCACCGTACACACGCCATCGATATGTCTATCTTCTCTACGAGCAGGACCCCAACTATGTGTTTCCAGAATGTTTTGGTCACATTTTTCCAAAGACAAGAGAGGGAAGAGGCGGATTTGATATCAAACAGTTCGTCGAAGTTGCTGGATTGAGAGCGCCAGTGGCAGGGAATTTCTTCTACGTCGACAATGATGCGGCAACGACGACAACGCCGTCAGGAGGATTGGTGCCCACCACAACGTGGTTCAGATCGGCCCCATGCAGGACTGAGGAACCGAAGAGCACGGACTTCATTCGCATGGAGGCAAATTATGGGGTGGATCAACAGCAGGTGGTCATCTAATTCCATGTTGGACAGTCAGAGTGTACCAAGGCCGTAGCTGGAACTTTACGTTGCTTGACGAAGCGAATCAGATTCGAGAAGTAATCAAGTCAGACTGCTCTTTGGACGCCCTGTCAAACGTGATATGGGAGAAGAAGTAGAGACGTTGCTCTGCGTAACCATCAGGCACACATCAGCATAGTACAATTTCGACAGCAGAATTGCAACGCACACGCGGGCCATGCAAGTCTCGCCATGAGCATTGAATTACTCACCTCCGTAGTCCAAGTCTCAACATCCACTCGTCCGTGAAACATAAACCGTGTAACATGAATGGCTAGAGGGCTGCAGTGCCAATGCTACCTCATGGTCCGTTCGCGCCCTCAATTGTCTCGGCTTAAGGAAATGGGAATAGCAAGAGACGTTCTAGTTCGATCGATGCACGGAAGACCGTCAGTTCCACATTGCAATCCGCTCGTATATACAAACCCCGGCACGAGAATGAATTGGCTGCAACAGGACCTCACCTATTGCCCAGAACAGTATCAACATTCTCGGTCGTGCATTTCTTTCGTCGGGATGAACCGAGACAAACAATCCAAGTTATCCCCTGATAGACTTCCCAAGAGCGTCAAAGTGCGTTCAACCTGCAACGCATGCCAACAGGCCAAGATACGCTGTAGCCATGAGAAGCCGTCCTGCCGACGGTGCCTGAAGCATAACATAGAGTGCATCTACAGCATGTCTCGACGACTGGGAAGACCTGCGAAGAGGAGAGAGTCTCAATACGCCGGCCTTCCACCGGATACGCAACGCGTCGACACTCGGCGTCACCAACGAGACAGGAAGGCGCCAGTTTCCAAGAGAAAAGCAAAAGAAGGCCAGACACACAACAAGAAGGACGATGAAGACGACTTTCCACAAAGCCTTGGAGAAACAGTAGCATATGACAAGATTGCCGTCGACCAGACTATGCTAGATGATATCTCCCTCGATGACACTAATCTGAGTACGCCTACCTTTGGCGAAAAGGATCAGCTACCATCGTTTGCAGGTAGACTACACTCTCCCAGCGACGCAATCAGGCAAAGTCATTGACGAGAAATGTATCCTATAGTCAACGATGCCATCGATTTCTCCTCTGACAGCTGGCTGCAAGAATTCCTGTCTCAGCAAGGTCCCGAACTTGCACAAGAGAGTGATCTCTTTGATGCGCTGGCCCTCGAAAATCCCAAGAACGATAAGCCATTGGCTGTCTTGGAACAGGGGTACAAAGATTCGGAGACCTCTCCAAAGAGCTTTCCCACGTCGTCACCGGTAGCGGAGGATCCGTCGAGGGTGAGCCTTTATTCCGCAGATGACCTCCTCACCACCGAGACGGTTACCAGCAGTACCCATTGCCCTGCGCCGATTCAAGACTCCTATCCAGAATTCCTCAAGAAAGGCGCTCCAGTCCGGCCTCAGCAGTTTTCAATGACAGAGGCGCTGTCTGGGAAACCGTGGGCTGCAACAGAACAAGCCAACCTGCTTGCCCATTCAAGGGCTTGGAAGCCTCCGAATGACTTTGGTTCTCCAACTAACAATCTTTCTCCGAGCCTCACGCCCGTGAGTACTGCAACCGGTCGCCAGTGTCAATGTCAGTGCCCTGAACAAATCGTCAGAGAGCTCATCCGTATAAACATTTGCAGCTCTCGAACAGGACCATCATCACCTACGATTGATTCCATCTTGGGCTCGCAGCGAGTCGTGCAACATTTGGCAGAAACTATCCTGCAATGTGCTCTCTGTTCCAAGACACGAGTTAATCTCCTCATGGTGGTGGTTGTCAGTATTGATAGTTTAATCACAACACTTGAAGATCTCATTTCCGGGGAAAGTCGTTTGATAGAAGGTGTTTTACCTGAATTACATGATCATATGCTTCTCCAGCCTGATTTTGGGCAGGAAATTGCGGTGGATGGGAGCAACCGAAGGCAAGCAAGTGGTATTTTCCATTTCAGGGCCGAGGTAGAGAATTGTCCCTTAATGGTCGGTGGCTTCTGTGTTCCGCTCGAGGAGAGGTGTCTCTTCGTACATCAAGTGCTGTACGCAAGGCTGACTGGACTATTGGCCATCATCCGCCGCATAAGACATTGTACGCAGCAGATGCTGGCAATATCTGCTGCGCGTGGAAGGTTGAGCATGATGATGGAGACGGATCGGAGATTACAGTTGTTTATGATGAGGATGAGGACGTTCACCAGATGACGACGACAGTGGGTTCTGTAGCGGTATACTTGTCTATTGAGGCAGGCATAGTCTCTTTCAAGCGATGCCTGAATGATCATTAATATCGAATTTCAATCTCAAAAGCCGTCAAGGCCGATATCTGAGATATCGGTGATCGAGTCAGCCTTCTCAGTTTGAATCGGCCTGCTTCCTAGCTCTCACTCAGCAGTGTGCAGCTTAGTAGAAAGTCGGAACAAAACCTACACCCTGTCAGCATGACGATCCCGCTGCGTCGAATGCCACCGCTACTCTATCACCTTTGCGAACATCACTTCAGCGATGTTGCTGCCGAAATTGGTGCGACCTTCCGCTGACCTGAGAAACGTGCGTGTACCACATATAATCACGGTTGTTCAGGGTATACCATTAGCATCCGTCCAGTCAACTGCAGAGAATGATGAGGCTGTCTGAACTATGTTCGAGCGGGAAGCGTATTCCAAGTGCTGTTTTTATTGGCTTCCATGGTAGATTGCCATCGTGCATGTGAATAGCAAGGAGCCATGGGAGTGACTGCAACCCTCACGGCAGCCATTGGTTTTCAGCTCTGAAGAGGGTTTGTCCCTTGATTTGTACCACTGGAAATCCTACTCGACGATGCCGATGAGGTTAGCAATGTCAGCACCGCCTGTCGAGATATCTGAATAGGACCTCGTTCTCCTCTGATGTCCTCACATTGTCATCATCCGATATTCGCGTCATCGTATCAACAATGGAGACTGAGCATGCATGCCAATGTTCCATGGAAGTTCTGCATCTCATGAACGAGCTCCGTAACATCCACACCGTTGTGGAACTCGGAACAGTGTTTGATTTGATTCAACGTGTCTGCAGCCAAGGTCAAGCTATCATCAAATGCAAGGACTGCAGGAGAAGCCCCCAAGCATCCATAATGACGTTTCCTGCATTAGCAGAGCAATGTCTCCTCCTATTCGAGGCGATTTGTGCGGCGTACAGCATCAACCGGCAGAACACCTTGTTCGACCCAACAATTCTTGCCTTTGAACAGCAGCTACCCCCGTTTATTTGTGTTAGAAGCACAGTACTGCTAGGGCAAACGGAGCTCAACGAGGAGGAGTCAGTTCTCCTTGTACGGATGCTGCTAAGTCGCAATCTCATGAGGCTGCTGGGGCTTCTGGAAGCTCTCAGAGACATCATGCGAGCGCGGCCAAAAGAGACAGTGCATACACACCGTATTGGGACGATGTCATTTCGATCCTGGGACACTTCAATAGAGTCCATCATTCACCGGCTAGTGATATTCATGGAACAATTCCAGCTCCAGTTCAGTGAGCCTTGCGTGCTGGTTGATTTTTTCGTTTGCGGAGTCTGACTGGCATACTTAGTTGAAACGACGCGCTTATCGACCCTGCTTGAGGGATCAGCTGTACCTTATTTTGAAATGGGAGAGAGGGGGCGGTTCATCTGCCTTTGAATAGACTTTTATGTGTTTTCAAAGAGCTTTTTCTGTTGTAAGGATGAGACGAAGAGAACTAAGAGCATACATGGAGCCACCGGTTTACCGGTTCAATCGCATTACTTCCCTGCTAATCATAATCCAGCAAATCCTTCCCTGCTTTCCTTGTCTCCACTTGAGGTTTTGATAGTCTCGTAAATTTGTCATGACCGGGGAAGAACCGAGGAAGAACGTTTGGCGTATGATTATTTGGGCCAAGGGCGCTCCCAGAGTCCGACCCACTGACCCCAGCCAATGACTTTGCCAACCATGGCATCTTTGATCATTTGTTTGTTGACCTGATCTGCTTGATCGAACTGGAGAGGCTCATTGAGTGCGATAATGGTGAAAATGTACCGGTGCGAGCCGTGACCGAGAGGCGGAGCAGGACCGATGTAAGAATTCCCGGTCAGATTAGGAACATACTTCCAATTAGAGCGAGTCAGTCGTTCTCCTGCATCTTTTTGCTGTTTGATGTCCGCATGCGTTGCGGTGGTGGTCGTTGAAGGGATACCGTAGAACAGGCCATGATGGATCACGAGACGGGGAATTGGCAGGTCAATGTCTTCGCAGATCAGCACATACTCCTTCACGTCACCCTGAGGAGGAGCAGTCCAGCGAAGCTCAGGAAACCGGCCCTTGCTGTCCTCGGCCAGGCAAGTATGGAAGTCAAGCAGTACTGAGCCGGTGGGACCGCATTCTGGTGCTTCAAGGGTCATGTTGGGTTCAGGAAGATCTTTGAAAGCAGCACTTCTGATGATCTGCTTCGAATCATGGCCACGGATGCGATATAGGAGCTTTCCCAGAGCGTACTGGAGATAGTTGAGGATCCCGGTCATTTTGCTGGCTAGGACCAGTCAACGCAGACGACCGGATAGCAAAGGGGATTGACTGACTTTGAGCAACCGCTTCGAGAAGAGTCGAACGTGAGCTTAATTTAATGTGAGCTGAGAGCCAGTGGGAAATAAGATAAAGTGGGGGAAACAGATTGTACCTGGGAGAAGAAGGATACAAAAGGTACTGCTGCGTGTTGTTATTTGTATAGAATGAGGAAGGAAGCAAAGCCTGAACCGGCCCGGTAGCGGGTGCTGCTTCCCTGTCGGGATAACCTCATGAGGCGCTGTGTTTGGAAGGCGACAGTACTGGAGTCCGGCGAATTATGCGTTCTCTCTGCCAGTAGAGCAGAAGGCCAAGAACCTTGTGGAATGCACCTTGCAAACTCACCCCTTCTCATGTACGACAAGTCGGATTTATTGTATGGAGTGGAACTTCTCTCCGAGCGGAACCGATCTGAAGTACAGTCGGTGGGTAGATTTCGGGCGTATTGTACACAGCTTCAACAGTCATGGATCCTTCATTGGCTGAATTGTCATCCTGGCTCTCAATTTACCTTGTCGGCCTATATTGCCTCACAATTGCTGCGTAGGTAGCAGTCAAAGAGATGCTCCCACCTTTGTTCTAGTACAAGTGTTCGTCTGATGGGCAACATCTGAACCTCAGAAGAACAAGGCAAATGTACCACTGGAGCTTTGGCCTGCCATAGATAGGTATCCACGGATCAATCTTGAGAAACTCATCTCCAAAGTTGTCAGAAATAATTGTCTGTTTATTTATTCTGCTTATATTTGGAGTCCCCATTATATAGATCGGACGAACCAATCACAGCAGGAATTCGAGCTTCCGCAACCATCCGGATTGATGATGAATCAGCAGTTGGGAGTCGATCGTGCATCCATTTTCGCAGCATTCCGCTCGCTCTATGCCATGGTGGCCATCGTGAAGATATTTTAAATCCTCAATCGGTTGTCTCCCTCCGTACCCAACATATCTTCATGGTTTTGGCCTCCACCCCGCCCGCTTCTCCCGGCGCGGAGGCCCAACAGCGCCCGCCTCGGTATCCCGGCGAGGACACAACCCCGACCAGCCGGAAGGAGATTTTGGGCTGGTACGCGTACGGAATCGCAGCTGAGGTCTTTGCTGTTTGTGGTGTAGGTACGCTAGCTTATCCTTCGATCTACTCTGTCTGCGAGAGCTCATCTCTGATTGATCCGTTATGAAACAGGCTCATTCCTACCACTCACACTAGAGCAACTCGCTCGCGAACGCGGGACCCTGCTGTCAAGCCACCTACCATGTGTAGGCCCTAGCTCGCCTTCTATAGCCCCTGGAAATGGAACGGCGACGGTAATGCTCAGACGCGATGGCTCGGATAACGGTCAGTGTGTGGTCAACTTGTTTGGGCTGCAGGTCAACACTGCCAGTTTTGCCATGTACACGTTCTCGCTTGCGGTTCTCGTTCAGGCATTGACCTTGATCTCCTTCAGCGCGCTGGCTGACTACGGTGAGAACCAGCTTTTTACCTTGATGGTAAGACCATGCTGACGATAATTATCTTCCGCACAGAAAATAACCGTAAAACCCTCCTCCTCGCTTTCGGATTCATTGGCTCGGTGACGAGCATGTTATTCGTCTTCGTCGCGCCCCCGGTCTATATCCTTGGATCACTTCTTGTCGTCGTCGGTGTTACGTGTCTTGGATCCTCCTTCGTCGTTCTCAATTCCTTTCTGCCTGTTCTGGTAGCCAATGATCCATCGATTCAGACCGCACTCGAGGAGGAAGGGGAAGAGTTACCCCATCTCAACTCAAGTGGAGAGTTTGCGCGATTTGAGAATCCTGACGAAGACAACGACAGGGATTCTGACGACCACTTTACGACCGGGCATGGACTTAAGACAAAAGCAGCGGGTTCAGCTTCGCCTGAATTACAATTGTCCACTCGAATTTCCTCTAAGGGGGTTGGACTCGGCTATTGCGCAGCCGTTTTTGTACAAATCCTCAGTATCTTGATGCTATTTGCTCTGTCAAAGACATCATTACCCAAGATCTCAGGGACCCTGCCTCTCCGGTTTGTGCTTCTTCTGGTTGGAATCTGGTGGTTCTCTTTCACCATGGTATCTCGGCGGTGGCTCCGGAACAGACCTGGCCCTCCCCTGGATTCTTCAAAGGGAGCAGCAGGTAACAGCCGGTGGCGCATCTGGCTGCGGCTGATTGGGTTTGCGTGGAAGTCATTGTGGAAGACGATCAAAGTAGCAGTCAAACTTCGAGAAGTGATCATCTTCCTCGTTGCCTGGTTTCTTCTTTCAGACGCGATGGCGACGGTATCCGGTACAGCTATTCTATTTGCGCGCACAGAACTAAAGATGAGCACGACAGCCGTTGCACTGCTGTCCATCACAGCTACCCTGTCAGGCATGGCCGGGGCCTTTCTGTGGCCAGTGGTTTCCCGGCGTCTCCGACTCAAATCCAATCACACTATTATGCTCTGCATCGCCCTATTTGAGGTTATACCTCTCTACGGCATGCTTGCTTACATTCCTCTTTTCAAGAAATGGGGCGTGATTGGGCTTCAGCAGCCATGGGAGATTTTCCCCCTGGGGATTGTTCATGGCCTAGTATCTGGTGGACTGTCCTCCTACTGCCGCTCGTTTTTTGGTCTGCTAATTCCACCCGGTAGCGAGGCCGCATTCTACGCTCTATATGCGGCTACGGATAAAGGAAGCTCGTTTATTGGCCCTGCCATTGTGGGAGTGCTCATCGATGCTACGGGCCAGGTACGGTCGGGCTTTTTCTTCATTGCGGTCTTGATCCTACTCCCCATACCGTTGATCTGGATGGTCAATGCAGAGAAGGGACGGCAGGACGGGTTAGCCATGGCGGAGATATTAGAGAAGTCGCATGGAGAGCATGCCTCTGATTATGGAGGCCCTTCGGAAGAGGCCGAGGGATTGTTGGCTCGCAATGTATGATTGGTTATGCGTCCATGATAACGATTTATAGAACCCTATATAGAGCGCTTATACCCCGTGATTACCTCCATAGACATATGGACTACTTCTGAACCACGATGGTTTCCAAGTCCAATTACGCTGCTCTGGGGCGTCAGTCATGGCTCCTTGATGGTTGTTGGACGTTCAGGTCGTGGAGCCGAAATCACCAGATTTTTCCAGGAAACCTCTACGGCATCACAGCAGCCATGAAGAACTGGACTCTGAAAGTCCATGGAATCCGAGACGAGGTCGCTCGACCGCAACCGGGGGCATCCTCAAGGATGTGCGCTAAACGCGGTGTTGCCTCAGTCAGTGAGCCCCGGTAATATTTCAGTCCTGTCACGAGCTGAGAGTCATGTGGCGGCAGACGGGGCAATATCACTTTTTGGTATACCATATTCAATCACTGAAATGAACACGCCAGGCTCGTTATAAGACGTATAATGCATTATAATCGTTATATCTGCGTTCTATGTAAGTTAGGATGAGGTATATTGAGTCAAGAAAGTCCGGTAGTCAACTGGAACGTCTTGTGTATGTTGACCTGGTAACGAGCCCATGAGTCCTCAGGAAGGTTGAGTTCTTCCTGGCTGCCGTGATGGCTTCGCGCCATCGGCGACGAGATAGTGGTCACCACAACGTTGGAAAATTTGTCCCGAAGGTCAGGGCGCCAGTAGCTTGGATCGCGAGAATCCTTCCGCGATGAATCCCCCGGCAAGCTAGAAAGCGGGTATTGCCTGCTGCTGCGTTTGTCACTGCGTCTGAGGCTGCCGTCCAGAAACCAGCGGAATAGGGGGCGGAGAGTGACAAGACTGCCGGCTGTGATGCCGAGTCCGGTTTCCATTACGGACCAGATTGCGATTTGGTAGGTAGAGTCTATTCGTTAGAGGTTAGCAGGGTCCATGGGTTGTATCAAGTCTGTACTCACATAGAAAATCAGCATCTCCGTAGTAGTGAAGGAAGGGGAATCGGATAATCACTGCAACACTCGCACTGACGACGGATGGTTAGTCTGTGATATGGCATTGGCAGACGAAATGATACCTACACGGCTCCCAGACTGAGAATCCCGCCAAGGGCGATCTTTGTCTTGCTGTTCATCTGTAGATTCCATACCAGCACAGCGGGCATGATGCCGAGCGTCAAGTCGCAGAAGATAGTTAGCGAACTGTAGAGATAGGCAATCGCCAAAAGAACGTCTCTGGACAAGCATTCTCCCACATAGAGAGGGTCCACACGGAGCCAGAAATAGGAGACCGGATTGCAGTCCAGTAGCAGAACGAGCCAGAACATGAGTCCAATGACGATAGAGATGGCAATGACGGCCCACAGGATGATGCGATGCAATTTTCGCACGGCTAAACGCTGAAGCGTCATGGATATGGATACTTTTGTGACGGCAGACGACCAAATATAGAGCATCTGACCGAGCCACCACCACTGAAGTGACTATCAGCAAGGGTGTTCAGGTTAAAGCGGATACAGCATACCAGTAGCGATCTTTTAAGCTCGTCCAGTGTCCCCAAACTTTCAAACTCGACCATTTTATGTCCGATTCCGCTCTCTGAGCCAACCATACAACAGATGCTCAAGGACACGAAAAGTGACTGGAAAACTGTTAGCTTTCTCGTTCATCAGATTAGTCCAGCACCATAATACCAAGGCGAGAACCATGAGAGCATCATCCCATCCGAAGGCTCGCACCACGTACAGGCGAACAAAGCTGCGTAGAACAACTGCCACGACCGAGATACCCGTCATTACAGCAGATACCACAAAAATCGCAAGAGCCCGGTCGACGAGGGGCAGCGAGCTGCTCATTGTGACGTTGTATGGCACTTGCTCAGTGCAGTCCTTTAGCTGGTCGCGGATTGATTTCTCGTTATCAATAGAGAAGGGACAGGTATTCAATCCGCACGAGACCGTCCAAGTAGGTTGACGAGTGCCATGGTAGTGAAAGGAGGAATGAAGCCGCTGCCAGCTTGAAGATGACTTCTGAGTATCTCTCTAAGAACCCGACAGATTTTGATTTTCGGGCGTCGATGGTCATAAGGAAATAGGGCCTTCGTGTAAGAGCGGGCCCGAGAAGCCAAGCCAGCTATATGGCACAAAAGTTCTAGATCCTTTGTTCTGCTCTAGGGTCCGGATCGTGGCCGTCGAGTATACTTCCCACTTCCGAGATCTAACCTTTCATGGCACTTAACCCGCGGGCCAAGGTACCCACACCGATGGCGAGTGAGACATCCAGATCGGCGAACTGGGAGAAGGAGCAGAGATATGGACACTCTAGACGCCAAGGGGAGTCAGAGAAGATCTCATTTTTCTGCATCAATTCAGAATTGGTGAAGTATTGGTGAGGAGAGCCGAGGTTTTGGGGTCCTTCTCAGGTACAAAGTCTCCTAATGATCACTAAGTAGTTAGTGGAATTGATAATCTGAAACGTGGCAATCGACACTCAAATGCTGAAAGGCTGCGGCACTACTCCGTATGGAGTGGCAACCCTTGTCCGTAGGCCTTAGCGTCTCAATCCATCCCCTTAGATAACCGACGGCGGGTTCTGACTGACCTCTCGAAGTGTCAGAGATTGCAAGCCATCTTGACTCCTAAACCCTCGTCGAACTTTAACGAGTCAGACAGACGCGGGACCTTGAATCGCTATCAATCATTTGGAAACTGCAGTGGGGCCGCCGCGCGATGAACAATGCTAAAAGTAAATAATAATGGAGCATCCACGTCATGATCCATCCCTGGTCGAGTCTTTTGTCGAACTTTCTTCGAGCGATGCGAACTTTGGATTGGGGTAGAGAACTAGAGATCCTTCTGGATGCATAGATCAGCGGTTCCTAAGACTGAAACGACTGTTAGCCAATGTGTGACATTTGTAATGTCAAAGGTGAAGCACCGAAGTTCTTTTTCCTGAGGTTGTTTTAGTCACCTTTCTTTCGATCCTGCTTCTTATTCAATGGAAATATGATTGATTTGATGATTCCTGTGAGTTGGGCCGGGGAGAGATATTGTAGAGGAGATTGACTTCTCGGGAGCCGAGAAAATATCTCCTCTCCAACCACCCTGCAGTACCACCGAAGGACACAAGGAAAATCTCCCCTACTGAACAACTTGCGCTTAAGCATGTCAACATTTCTTCTGAAGTTGCGAAGTAATATTAAGGTACCTACTACGGAGTATTTCAACCCCTTATCATTCTGGTTGCCGAAGCTACAGGCCTGAACATGTTCTTTGAAGACAAAGATATATTTCTAGATGTCAAGACTCATGCCTGACTGAATCATCCAGCAGCCCACCATGCTTGAATGGAGATAAACAGTCATGCAACCCTTGTTTATCAAATTATGGCTAATAATGCAAGCAATGGTGCAATCCACGGATATGTTCTTCTGATTGGCGTATCCTCTGCGCATCCCAGCCGCAGTCGGTGCGACACAGATTAGCGGTCTAGGGTCGTATCCCTTTATCTTCAACGTGAACTGACACCTGATTCTCAACCCTCGCTCTTCAATCCATCGTTAAAACTATCGTCTACAAGTCGCAAGACGCAATGGCCATCGAGCAACACACGTCCCAGTGGGACAACTTCGTCGCCAACCACTGCGACGTCGAATTCGTCTGGCTACAATTCATGTCCTACCGCAGCCTAGTCTATACGCGCATGTTCCCCATGGACAAATTCAAAGCCATGGTACAAAAGGGGAAATTCATCAGCATCCCAAAGGTCGCACTCCTCCTAGGTCCCGGTGATGTTATCGCCGAAGGAGTCCTGCCGTCGGGTAAATTCTGCCTGCGGCCGGATTTTGAGACGGCATATTGCCAGCCCGGATCCAATGGAACTCGAGCGGTCATTATGTGCGACTTTGTAGACGATGAAGACGCGCCGATCGGGGAGTGCGCCAGGTCGCGGCTGAGAGCGCTGGAGGAGACGCTGCTGAGCGAGCTGGGCTGCTCGGCATTGGCCGGGTTTGAAATCGAGGTGATGTTCATGAGAGCCGAGAAGAGCGATGGGGTGATGCGCTTCTCCATGGCCAACTACGAGCATTCGTGGTCCAGTATGACGGCCGAGGACGAGTCGATGCTGGAGATGATGGAGACCATTGCGCGGACGCTGGCTACCGCACATGTTCCCTTGGAGCAGTTCCATGCTGAGGCGGCGCCAGGTCAATGGGAGTTTGTCCTACCTCCTGCGAGACCTATCCAGGCCGTTGATATGCTGATCAGGGCCCGTGAGATCATCAAACGAGTTGCAACCTCGTTCGGATATCATGCTACGGTGTATTCGCGCCCATCCCCCGTCCATCCCGGTAACGGGGGTCATATACATTTGTCAGTAAGTCCTGTGGGTGAATCAGCGAATTGGGTCCAAAAGGCAGAATCCTTCTTCGCAGGTATCCTGAGCCATATGCCCGCCATCATGGCGTTCTCCTTGCCCCAAGATATCAGCTACAGTCGTGTCGCAGCTGGGCTTTGGAGCGGGGGCGAATACGCGTGCTGGGGGTGGGAGAACAAAGAGGTTCCACTGCGTCGCATCGAGGAGAATCATTTCGAGTTCAAGCTGGCTGACGGCCTTGCAAATCCTTATCTCACTTTGTGCGCGATGATCGCCGCTGGAATCGAAGGGATGCGGGACCATGAGCCTCTGCAGGGAGGTGACTGCGTGACATCTGCATCAGAGCTGTCGCCGGACAAGCGGCAAACCCTAGGAATCAATACGATTCTACCAAAATCACTCGACGAGAGTTTGAACGCCTTGGAGAAGGACCATGCTCTACGAACACTGTGTGGCTCAGAGATCGTCACCACATTTCTGCTAGTCAAGCGGACGGAGGCAAAGATTCTGCGCCAAATGGCTGTCGACGATCGAAAGAACTGGCTGATCGCGAGGTACTGAGCATACAGCTCTTTGACAAGTAGAATTCTTAACTCAAAATCCAAAGCATGTGAAATGGAACTGAGCCCCAAATCCATATAGAGATTCCTGGCCTGTTGCCAGTGTTCGCAGCTGCCGAAGGTTAACGTTCTCATGCCCGTAAGACATACCATATCGATGCACCAAATAACCATCCATACCCCTTGTATGCACATCGAGTCATCAATTCCTCAACGATCGTCGATCTGGCGTGGTACTCGCTTTCCTCATCGATCGCGGCAAGTCGATGAAGACGGCGAGGGTAGTGTCTCATCTGCATCGGAGTACCCTGCAGAATTGAAACCGCTCCAAGAGATGGCCAAATTGTTCAGTCCACGGGAGCTGGTGAATGTGCGTACGAAACGGTATGTGTCGGATTGTCTTCGTACCCCAAATTTGTTGAACAGTAGAGAGGTACTGACACTGTGAATGAGTAGTACCTCCTCGTCCGGCCGTATCTGTCTCATAGGATAGTGCTTACCTCTTCCTCGCTCCAGATGCCAGAATTCTTTAAACTTCCTTCTTCTTGCGGATCGGGAGCTCCTCTCTTGTCAAGGACCAGTGTTGGAGGCAACGATCCCTGGACGCAGCGAATTAGGTGGATAACGCGGTATAATATGGAAGGAAGCCATCAACGGGTGCATCGTACGCCACTTCTCGCCAGCAATGGCAAGGTGGGCGTGTGGATAGTGGTAGTCGTGGATGACGACAAAGACAGCCAGATCGATTGGCGAGGGAACTGGCCGACAACTGTATGAGACTCGGAATTAGATCTGCCATAATCGTGTTCAGAGCAAAGGCTTCTGCTTTTTCATCAGTCGACATTGGAAAGTGGCAGTTGCTGAGCATGATGGCCTTGGCGAGTAGAAGATCCCAGCTAGACACTTCAACAGGGTCATGAAGGACACAGCACTAGATGTGGCTGCTGAGAACGATGATGGGGACATTGTTCGGCTGCTTCAGTCCATACCCACGACAACAGCACAAGACAAGTGGAGTTGGAAGCTTGAGTACTTGACTCTCTTAGCCGGTGGATCATCTTCCCTTCGCTTAACTGCTAGACTGCACAGTATAATTATGAGGCAGGTGATAATGCAATATATCCTCTGCTTGTCTGTCTTGTCTGATATGTCAATGCAATGATAAATCAGCGCTATATATAGCTATACACCCACCGGGAAATGCATATCTCCATCAATACGTCTGTAGTTTCCACTTTCAAGGAAGACGAAGATCTAGACTCTAGAGTGATCGCCAGATCAGCCTAGCTAGTGCTAAGAATAAGTGCTGCAGATGCGGAAGATCCACATCCGAAAGAAGCAGGCCTGCCGAGATGTTCTTCTTGATTGTCATCATTGTCCGCACTAAAGCTACGTCCATGGTGATGAAGCAGAATAACACTTTGCTTTCTGTAAAGTGCGGTAATGCAGGTACAGGGTGAATCATCCGCTCTGGTATTAAGGAAGGCAACTCAAATAATTGAGACAAGTGGAGGATCAGCCAGAGATCTGCTTCACAATACCTCTCTATTGAACAAGTCTGTCTACTGCGTTGCTTGCAATCGGTAATCTTTAATCACGGATAGCGAAGAGAGACCTGCCCTTCTGACACCTGATTACTGAATACTACGACAGTCAATCTTTAGTCAAACTACTACGCACATATAATGATTTGGCAATTGACACCAGGACAAATGATCCACAGCACTCCACTATGTGGGAAAGAAAGGAATGATGAAGTGAAGGTTTCCTCTTTTGATTTTTCTAGAAAAAGTGGAGAACAGTTCCGCCGAGTCCCGCCCACATGCCCGCTGCATTATTCCCATTGGTGAATTCGCCGGCGGAGATCTCATGCTCCTCCCGCTTTCCCGAAGTGGTAGTTCCAGGTAAGGTCCACGGTGGATTAAATTTCTGTCACTAGTGATGGAACTTGCCTCAAGGCATATCATTTAAGGACGAAGGTCTTTCAGTGTTGATTGAAGGATATTCTCACCATGAAACCTCACAACATGCCGCCCTCCCTCTCCAATGATGTCCTGCTACTCATTGGGGAGTTCCTGGAGGATCATCAAGACCGCTACAATCTTCTATTCGTGTGCCATCATTTCCATGATCTGTTCCGTCCACTCGTATACCGATATGCTGCGCTGAAGGATTGCAGCCAGACGCGCTCGTTTTTGAGTGCCGCGTTGCGACACCCCGAGCTGGCTCGGGCGGTTCGCGCCTTGGATTTGAGTGGGTGGCGAACTCGATCAGAGCCTTACGAGAGTACCAGCATGCCTGCAGTGGACATGGAATTGTTTCGTAACTGGGCTCAAGAAATCAGCTACTCAGACGAGGAATACGTCCAGTGGGAGCAGGATCTGCAGCAAGATGTCGGAGAGGCCTGGATCGCCCTTCTCCTGCCGCTGGTGAGGAACGTACAGCAGCTGCGGTTGGTATATCCCAAGGAGAACAAGTATCTAGACCGCATGATGCAGCGGGCCGTTCAGCGAGAGAAGCCCTTCGACACCCAGCCCGCCTTCCGTGCTCTGCGAGAAGTTTCCTTGGGGCATCTGGATAACGCACCGGACAGCAAGGGCACCTACCTCCCGTCTCAGGTGCTTCCATTCCTCCAGCTACCCTCCATGCGCGCCATCGCAGTCGATTCAGTCGTTGAATCGACCTCCGCGGATGAGCAGCCGCAACCAGAGCCATCGCCAGCCTCGTCAATATCTGAAATAGTCTTGAACTCCAGCAGCGGCGCCAAAGGCATGACTAGCATTATCGCCGCTTGCTCCGCCCTTCGGTCGTTCAAATACCAGCACTCAGACGGCCATCTGCTCGCCGAAGGCTACCAGCCTGCTGCCTTCTACCGCTCGCTGTCCGCTAGCAAACACACGCTACACACTCTCTGGCTTGACAGCTGCGGAGTCCATCTCCCCTTCACCATTGCGGGTGCGAACGAGACGCACGACGAGTGGTTTGGGTCGCTGGCCGATTTCACGAACCTGAAGGACGTCCGGATCCGTTTGCCGAATCTTTTGGATATCCGGTACCAGGCTGAGCCGTCGGTTCCTCTGGCGGAGGTCTTGCCGACTGGAGTGGAGTCGTTGTATGTAGAAGGATGCAAGGAGAATACGCTGGCGATGTTGGTGAACCAGTTGGGGACGCTGCTTGGCGCCAACAACAGTGGCATTGCTGACGGTAAACTTGGACGGTCAGCTCGCTTCAAGGACTTGAAAAAGCTGGAAATTGAGGGAATATTCCATGATGAGGAGGACTATGAGGATTCTGGATATGAGGGTTCTGCTGGTGAAAAGGTCATCAAGCAGCGGGTTTATGAGACGGTGGGACCCTTGCGCCGGGCCTGTGAGCTGGCCGGGGTGGGCTTGTTCATTCGGGACCGTGTGTGCCCGGAGACTATGAAATGACTGCTATGAGATTGTGATTGATGATACCCTGGCTTTAGACATAGATGATAGACTGCTTTTCCCTCTTGCAAATACTACAAGGCGAGCCATGATTCTCGTCCAAACATGTTTCCAATCTAGACCGAGCAAGGAATAAAATGGAGTGTGCCTTGTCAACGACCAGGATGCTTCTTTTCATATCTCGGCCAGACCGTGGTGATGCAAGGGTCTATCGCCATCCACGCAATCGCCGAGAAAAATATTCTTGACCATCGTAGAGTTCACCCTTCTTGGCATGGGAGGATGTCTGGTAAGTAACCTTCATCTCTTCGCATCTCGTACTGATGGATCATTGTGGCCTTGGACTGTATGTGTCTGACCGAGCAATCAGCGAAGAGGCAGCTGGTGGAAGTTTCTCCTGCGCCAGTCATGTATAGAGCTGGAGACATTTGACGCTGGTGGATGACTGGACAATTGAAGAAAGTGATTAAATTTGTGATGTGTAATTTGACATGATAAACACACCGAACCGATGGAAAGACACATGCATTGTTGGCATTACAGCTTGGCAGGTGAAGACTCCACGTCGAACTCGGTCGTGCAAAGCAAGAACGTATCTCGAAGAGCCTGGACGGCATTAGCCTGAGGGAGATCATTAAAAGAAAAGGTGCAACGCACAGACAAGCGATACTTCTCATTAATCGTCTGGTAGTCCTCTCCAGCCAGCATATCGCAGAAATGCCTGATAGACGGGTAATGCACCAGCGAGATTTCGTTCCACCAGTCTGTCTCTGGTCGATCCAAGCTTCCCCGTGAGTCGACCTGCGCGCTCGAAGCGGGTCTGACCACATTCCCTACGAGCTTTGCATTCCCGCCGCGTTTACCGGCGACAGGGATAAAAGCCTGTCCGTATTGATAATAGCTTTTCTTCCCGTTGGGGTGGTGGAAATGCAGCAGATTCAGCATGGTGACCGGACCATTGTGTGTGCGCGTGAGGGTGTCCATGAAGGCGAGTAGGTCGGGCGAGAGTTCCAGATTCTTTGAGGAAGACTTCTGGCGGGCATTGGCCAGGGAGCCGGTCAGAGGGATGGAGGAGGCGGCTCGTTTGAGGGATTTGTCGCGGTCATCGTAGCTGGATAGGAGCTTTGAGGGGATGCCGACGGCGAGACGGTACTCCTGTTGCACGAGGGGTTGTAGGTTAGGCGGAAGCGATTCGAGGGCTTCTTTGGTTGCCGAGGACGGCTGAAGGAGAACGAGAAGGTCCCATTTTGTGGTCGTCAGGAGATCAGAGTCAATGAGAGTGGGAGGAATGACGATGTGTCGTGGACGAGAGGCGAGAATGACCTTGACGGCGGAGGATTGGCGGAGCTGGCGAAGGAAAGACTCGGCGGTGGTGGAGGGAGCGAGAGCAAGGAGATGCAGAGTGAGACCAGGCATGTTGTGAATTGTGCTGTTGATTACTGTGGAGTTTCAGTGATATTGGCTATTATTATTGAATTGACACAAGATGTCAATTTGATGCTTTTATCTCCATCTCAGACAACCGAGGTTGTTACATCGACAGAGTGCGGGGAATTTCCCGCGGCCATTCTGATCTCTGAGGCTGACCTCATATCTCTAGATAGTAGATACAGCTTATATGACTCGGTTATTCACTCTGACATGGTGGTAAAGGACTCAGAAATTGAGATATCCTCAAGTCAACAAGTCAAAGAACTTGAAAGCAGACACAGTGCCCCTTTCCCCTTCAATGTCCGGAGTAAACCTCGGCTCATATCGTGGAGCATCAGTCCTCTAAGTTCAATAGATGAATAGATAGATTATAGAGGACCCTTGACAGTATGGGGCTTTGGTCAAAGTTCAAGAGGATTTGAATTCAATAGTTCATGTCAGATCCAAATGCTCGTGCCGCTGTTGAGATGATCTTCCACCGCGATCTAAGCAAAGGACTAACGACGCCAAAACTTTTAAGGTTGAACTTGAATCATTCAATGATTCAATAATTAATGCCTTTAGTTTAAGTTTTTTGTCTTCGATAGCCCAAATGCCGCATTGTCTCAGATAGATCCCGGTGACCGGGATGAAGCACACAATGGCCGCAGATCAACAAGCTGATCGAAATATTTTTCACTGAAGAAATCGACGAGACTAATGGAAAAACTGGAATGATGACAATCATCTGCAGAAGACAATTCCATTCATCGTCCATGCAAGTTCTTCGCAGTACATACCTCTCTAGTCCAAGTCCAAGTCGCCAGAGAGGCAAAGATAGATACTGCACAGGTAGTTATTAAGTAATAAATTCACGGTGATGGGCGTTTGACTTTGTTAGATCCGGATGTTTTCCCCTGAACAGCTTCACCTGCTGCGGCTCTCTTCGCCGCTTTCTACCCAGACCAATCGACAGTCACCGAGGAACTGCTGGCCATTGTGGTCAAGTCTGAGGGCTTGCCTCCGACTGTCCGACATCCGTGGTTTTCGGCATCCATCCCCACCAGAAACTCGTTCATTCGTGGCCGGCTTCCACTGACACGATCTGCAATATACGGACTGGGAAAGGAACCACACGGTGACACGAGGGTCGAGGCCGAGGGGGATAGCAGTTCCCACATGGTCCGCTTACTACCAAGTACGTGCTCCGGACTCCATACAAAGTCCACAAGATTGTCCATGCCACAGTGACAGCGAGCTTGACTCTTCGTCGACTCGGTATTGAGCACTGCTGATCTTGTTAACTTGTTGATGACAGATCCCGATCTCTCAGGATCCGAGTGATGACCAAAAGAGCAGTCTATCGAGCTCTGTTGTGCGACGATCCAAATAGTGTCAACCGACCCTATTACGGAGTGTTCCGTATTTCGTACCATAAACCGCCAAAAGTCTGGGTCTCTGGCCCATAAGGAGGAAGACGCACGGCATCCATGGCAGATTTGCAATAATAAAGTTCTCCCGCTCATCAGAAATAGAATTTCTCTCTGCTGATTTTCTACTGATTATCCTTATTAAGACTCGGTCGCACCTCTGTCTTTGTCTAACCAGACTCTCTTCACGGCCGACATCCATGTCTCGGCGTCATCATGCTCAACGGTCGCAGTGAGGCGATTGTTACGGCCACCTCCGTCTTTCTGGCCCTCTCGCTAATCACCGTTGGCCTGCGATGTTTCGTTCGTGCGCGTGTGGTGCGCGCCTTTGGTCTGGATGACTGGACGATGGTCGCCGCCATGGTGGGTTTTCTACCTTATTGACCTCGTCCAGCGTACTGACGAGTAAGGCCCTCAACCTAGCATTCGCCATTTGCACTCTCGTTGGTTGCTCGTATGGGATGGGCCAGAAGACGGTTTACTTTATAGAGCACCCGGATTATTACCGTCGAGCTCTACTGGTATGGTTCATCCTAGATCGAAAGACATGTGCTAACGGTACAAGTGCTGGTGGCTCGGTCAAGTCTTCTATGTCATCACCTGCGTCGTCGCCAAAATGTCCATCATCATCTCCCTCCTGCGCATCACCATTAATCGAGTGCACATCCTCATCCTCTACGCCGCCATGGGCGTGGCCCTGATTGTGGGCCTTCTCTTCTTCTTTTTCACCATGTTCGAATGTAAACCGGTAGACTACTTCTGGAACCGGGCCACCAAGCAGGGGTCGTGCCTCGATACGGATATCCTGATCGCCATTGCGTATACCTACAGCGTGGGTGCGGCCGTCACCGACTTCACGATTGGAATCTTGCCAGTATTCATCATCTGGTCTCTGCGGATGAACGCCCGGACGAAGATGGCCATTGCCGGGATTCTGGGGATCGGATGCATAGCCAGCGCGGCCGTCATTGTTCGAATTCCGTTTATTCACAATTACAAGGATCCCGACTTTTTCTATGCAACCTACCAAGTGAGCACCACTCCACCTGCATACCAAACGAAAGCTGACTTGGCAGATCTCAATCTGGAGTAACGTCGAAGCCGGACTCGGCATCACGGCAGGCTCGCTCACCACCCTACGTCCTCTGGTTCGCTTCCTTCGTGATGGCTCTTCGGGCTCACGAAGTCATCAACGACAACCAGGCTCGTTTCCGCTATCCAGCAACATACCCAAGGGGCTCACGCGGCGGTCGAAACCCGACGAGGGCGAAGACGCACGTCGACTGTGGACGGGACTGGCGGACGAGGAGTATCGGGGCGTGACAACCACGATTATTACATCGAGCCATCCTACGAAGCGGGGGGGGAGCGAGGAGAGTCTAACCAGTTGATCATAAGGTACTCTATACTTATAGTCTTTATAGACTTTGGGTTACATAACAAGTAACAGACTGTTCCACTGTTCCGTTACCTTACCCCACCGCTGGTACTCCGTACCTAACCCCTCCAACTCCTCTCCAACTCAATTCCAGCCGGATTCTTGGTAAGCATCACGCTTCCTTTATGTCATCGACGAACAAGCAGCTGGCGAATGGGAAGAGAGTGCAACGTATGCCAACTGGATAAGCGCTTAGGAAGGATTGACTAAGAGGTAGTAGCTTTTCACAGAGCCAATCAGATCATCAAAGAAACCAACAGAGAGGACCCATTTGAAAGTCTCGTATGATGCTTTGCTAATGCTGATACATACTTCTCCGAGGCAGCGACGCGACGCTTTTTTGCTACGGAGTACGGAGGACGTCGGAGGTCCTCCGACCCGTCATGACATCATCAACGCCATCCATGATCCGCCCATTCCGGGGTAGATATATAAATAACTAGGTACCCCTCTTCCTGCATTCTCTCCTATTTCCAGAGATACAACCCATAACCATCTAACAATCTATCACAATCTATAAATATACTACCATCAAAATGCCCATCCCCGTCCCTGCCGCCTCCTCCCTCCTCGACCTCCTCAGCCTCAAAGGCAAAACCGTCGTGGTAACCGGCGCCTCCGGCCCCCGCGGCATGGGCATCGAAGCCGCCCGCGGCTGCGCCGAAATGGGCGCCAACATCGCCCTGACCTACTCCTCCCGCCCCGAAGGCGGCGAGAAGAACGCAGCAGAGCTCTCCAAAACCTACGGCATCAAGGCCAAGGCCTACAAGTGCAACGTGGGCGACTGGGAGAGCGTGCAGAAGCTTGTGTCGGACGTGCTCGCCGAGTTCGGGCAGATCGATGCCTTTATTGCGAATGCGGGGCGCACCGCTAGCTCGGGGATCCTGGACGGTTCTATCCAGGAATGGGAGGAGGTCATCCAGACGGATCTGACGGGTACGTTCCACTGTGCGAAGGCTGTGGGCCCGCACTTCAAGGAGCGTGGAAAGGGCAGCTTTGTGATCACGAGCAGTATGTCGGGCCATATTGCGAACTTTCCGCAGGAGCAGACGAGCTATAATGTGGCCAAGGCGGGGTGTATTCACTTTGCCAAGTCGCTGGCGAACGAGTGGAGGGATTTTGCTAGGGTCAACAGTATCTCGCCGGGCTATATCGATACCGGGTTGTCGGATTTCGTGGATAAGAAGGTGCAGGATCTGTGGCTGAGTATGATTCCCATGGGCCGCAACGGGGACGCGAAGGAGCTCAAGGGCGCGTATGTGTATCTGTGCAGCGATGCCAGTTCCTACATGACCGGGGCTGATCTCCTCATTGACGGGGGATACTGCATTCGTTAGCCTCGGGTCATCACTATCCATGATCACCTCACTATTCCAAATTCAATATATATGACATGAGACTTCGCTGCAATCAATCACCAGAAGGCCCAGCCACATCCGTAGTCACCCTCCCACTCTCCACATAAACCCCCGACCAGAACCAATCCTCCGCCCTCGCCTTCCCCGGATTACTATTATCCAGCCTCAGCTCCCCAACATGCCAATCCTTGGAATCCGTGAACGTATTCGCACCCACATTCTCCACAACCTTTTTGAGCGCCTCCGCCCCAGTCGACGCCCACAGTCCCACCGTCTTCGCCCCAAAGTCAATATCGTACGCAAAGTTATACCACGTCCCGGCCACCAGGGGCGTCTCCCACTTCGTCACCCCGCCGACCATCCACCGCAGCGTGTTGTCCGGTTCGGTGCCGATGAGCCGTCCGTACTTGAGTTCGGTGAAGTGGTTCTAAGTATCCTCCTCAGCTCACCTGCAGTAAAACTTGGATTCGGGGTGAAGGGGAGATGGGTATGTCAAAAAACGCAATCTGGTGCTCGAGGCTCGGATCCGGAGCGTTGATTTCCCGCGTCGACACCGAGAAATGGTAGTACAGGTGGCCCTGGCCCAGATTGACGTTGCCGGTGACCTGCGGGATGATCTCGCTGCGCATCATTGTTTGGGCGTTCCAGGAGGATGTCCCGTCCTTCATTCCCCGTTAGGATTCCGGTTGCATAGAGGCTAGGGGGATAGGGAGGGGATGGGGAGGTACGATGGTGATTCGAATGCCCTGGGCATCGGCCTTGGAAGCAGGGTTCTTGAAGTCCGGGGAGAGGCCTAGGTAGTGCGGTGTGGGCTGCGAGCCGTGGATGTACCATTGGTACGGGGGGATTTGGTTGGACCAGGACCCTGCATCGTCAGTATGAGTATGAGGGTAGAAAGGATAAGGGGAGTACATTTGTCAAAGTGGTCGACGGTGAAGTTGGAGTCGAAGAAGCCGCTCCAGAGCACGTCGCAGCGGACGAGGGGGGGGAACAGGAGCCATGATTTCATCTTTTCCATTTGATATGCAGTCAAGTGCCAGATCAAGGTTATTGATTGATTGCATAGAGAGGGATGTCTGCACTTATATACAAGAGTGTCTCATGCTGAAACGGCTAATAATCACGCCGATGTCGGTTGCATCCTGATCACAACGTGTGTTTCGCAGATAATCCTTCAGATCCTTCGAGATTTAAATAAAGTCGGTTAGAATGCCTGCAGTCCGTTCATACCTTCGTCAAGTTCGTCAATACATTCATGCCAGATGATCTGCGTGCCGCATACCCAATCAGATACGGGGTTAATATCGTCCTACTGATGTCTCTGCATTTATCCAGCGGACCGCTGGTCCGATTGCAATTAATCAACCCGCGACTGAGCTGAGAATCAGGCTTTGGTCAGTTTGTCATCCCCCGAATCCGTTGTGACATCAACCACCTCAGCGAAATGCATCCGGGGCAGGCTGCGCGCCACGCGGGGCGGGTCGAAGATGCTCTTCGACCGGATGAAGATCTCGTCGATCTCCTCGAGTGTGCGGCCGTTCGTCTCAGGGAAGAAGAGGTAGACGGTTGGCACGATGGCTGCGTTGAGCACCGCAAAGATGATATAGTACCGGTACCCGATCGAGTTGAACCCGACGGGCGTCACCTGCGCCAGGAGGAAGTTGAAGGTCCACACGGCGGCCGTGGAGACGGCGCTGATGGCGGCGCGCAGCTGCAAGGGTGCGACCTCGGTCGCGTACAGGAACGTCAGGCCCGAGTAGCCGACGGTAAAAATGAACTGAAAGACAAACAGGAAGATGACGGCGACGACGGTCGCCGCCGTGTTGTCCGTCACCGAGGTCGTCCCCGCCAGGATGGCCATGGAGATTGACATGGCCGCTGCACTCCACAGCATCAGGGGTCGCCGGCCCAGCCGGTCGATCGTGAAGAAAGCTAGGAACCCGCCCAGTGGCTGTGTCAAGCACATGGCCCCCGCCAGGATGCGCGAGTTGATTGCGCTCATGCCCAGGTACTGCTCGAAGATGGTGGTCGCGTACATGCTGATCAGGTTGATCCCGCACATCTGCTGGAACATCTGCCCGCCTGCCGCGAGCAGGGTGCGATGGAACAGCCGCTGCTCGCCCATCGTGACCATATTCTTGAACGAACCATTGCCACAGATGGATAGCGATAGCTCAATATCACGAATGTCCGCGCTGATGGAGTCCGAGTCCGGCTCCACATCGGCCAGCGCGGCAAGAATCTCTCTTGCTTCCTGAATCCGGCCCTTTTTGACCAGCCACCGGGGCGATTCGGGAAAGATCACGATAAAAACCATGACGACCAACAGCAAGACAATCTGAAAGGCGAGGGGGAACCGCCACGAGACCGAGTTGCCGGTGATGAAGTAGAAGCCAAAGTCGATCCAGAGGGACAGGGAGACACCAATGCCGATGAAGATGCCGTCAGTTACCACATGAGCACCCCGTTTGCTGGCCTTGGAGATTTCCGACTGCCATACGGGCACCGTCGCCAGATATGCACCCGTCCCCACACCCAGAACCAGTCTTGCCACGATGAATTGAGCAAAGTCGAATGCCGTGGCCATAAGAACTGCACCGATGATCGTCACACCAGATGCCAGGAGGATGACCTTTCGACGACCCAGACGGTCACCAAAACGACAGGGAGCCGAATATACCCCCGACGGTGAAAAGGGCCACGATGGTTCCTATATCATCAGTCATTATTCCCATACTAGACGCTGGAACATACCCTGAATGGTGGAGTTGTAATGCTGCTGAGCCCCCGTGGTATTAATCGTATCCATCTGGGGAAAGGTCTCGACGAACGATTCGAGCGTGAGCAAGCCCCCGGCCACGCTCAGGTTGTAGCCATAGGTGACAAAGGCCGGGCACACGACCAGACAGATGATGGCCCGGCTCAAGGCAGAGCCACGGAGGCCAAAATAGGGCGCCATCTCAATGGCCAACGGACGAACGGGCGATATATGCAAGTACCGCAAGTATCTCGATATCGATCTCTGATGTCAATATGAGCGATTTGTGAACTCAAACCGTGTTGTAAAGGGCCTTCAGTGCCCCGCCCTGATGGGTCACACATTGCCAGAAATGCCAATTGCATTTATATACCAGATGTCCATTTTGTACGGTCATCGGCGGGCGCCGGGGGAGGCGATACACAAGTGGACCAGGATTCCCCAGAATTTTCGCTTGGGGCTTTGGCTGGCCGATCATCGGTGCTTACTTCTCTCCAGACTCCAGTTGCCTTTTGGTGCATTCCCCAGATGGAGGACGGGAATCCCACGTTCATTCTGGGGGTCTTCCCCGTCTTCCCCATGGTTGAGCGGCACTAGAGTGGCCCTGCAGCACGGTCCAGAGAGCAACCGCAGACTCACGAATCGTTGCATTCGGAAGAGTAAGAGAAATTCCAGTCGACAGAACCCCCAGAAGCGAATAGCAGGTTCTTGGAACGCTTGATCCAATAGGAAGGCTGTTCCCCGCTTGTTAGTCCACTGTAGATAGTTGATTCTCCACTGCGCTGTTCAGGTCTGCCATCGGACCCGGCCGACCTGAAAATGCCTCGGCCAGTTTGATTTGACCGAAATGGCTGTCTGACAACCATCGCAAGGCCATTGCGAGGATAGTAATAATGATGTCGCTGATGGAAACAGCTGCAGCGGCAGGATGATAGATTGAGGAAGAGATGCACCCACGATGCACAGTACGAGGAATCATGCAGGGATGGATGGGGGCATGTCCACGCCAAGAGCATCGCAACCACCGGGACTAACAGGTTCATTAGGAACTTCAGCGTTGGACATGACTGCTGTGTTGGAAGCAATATGCATATGCATGCAGTGCTGGCATAATGTCATATGCACGAGGAGTCTGGGGATGTGGATCGAGTAGACCAGTGTTCATTGAATACGATCCGACAAAGGTTCTCTACAAGACTGGCAGTGTCGTTGGCGTATATGTTCAGTGGAATATGGATATGGATATGCTACAAGTGCTATGTACAGCACTCACCCCGTCGGCAAAAGCATGAAGACCGAATCGGCACGTCTGCTGTCGCTGCAGCGAGTTTTAATTGCTGCTGGATGATCCTTGCCTCTGCCGAACGTCCCAGCTTCGTCAGACACTCGTGATACCCATGTAACGACCACACATTGTTCGGATGCTGCAGGGCCCGCGGCAGAGTATCGTCCATCCCCAGATCGGCACTGTACACTGCTGCGGCCTTCTCCACTTGTCCCTGCTCGAGCAAGAGAGCGCCATAGGCATGCCGGGTGGGCTGCATCCAGCCCCATGGCTCATCATAGGGAAGGCCATCATCCAGCGCGATGGACCGTTGCAAGTGATTGAAGGCAGCGTCGATATTCCCGCGGCGGTATTCGATCTCCCCATCGAGCATGGCATCCGCAATGGCCAGGATATCAAGGCATTTGTTGTTGAACAGCATGCGGCTGGGAGGGACACCTTCGAGAGCTTTGTGGAATCTTGTCCGCTCCTTGTCCGCCTCGTCCACTTGCCCAAGAGCTGCGAAGGCTACGCCTTTGGCGTAGTGGATCATTGCCGTAGTCACGCAGTAGAGATTCTGGTCCTGTGGCAATTCCAGAGCAAGGATATCCTCCCAGCGCCCGAATCGGATAAGCACGTGCACTTTCATCGCGAGGAACCCCTCAAGCCAGTCAGCCATCGGGGGGGACTCGATCCGTAAAAGTTCTTCGGGAATTGACGCCTCCAGCTCCGCTGCCGTGTCCAAGGCCACCCTCGACTGCCCGGCGAACATGGCCGCGTAGATGCGGAAATGATAATCATGAGATCGATAGAGGGTATAGAAGTTGACGGGGCCTGCACGAGCGAGGAACTTCTCGTCCGCCCAGATAGCTTCTGAGTTGGAGGCAATTGCTCGGCGATAATCGCCACAGAGTATGTCCAAATGCGTAGGCATATGATTCAAATGCCCCGCGTCAGGTACCAGATCCCGCAGGTGGTCGGCGGCCGACAATGCGGTCTCCGGGGATCCTGACATCTCCATCAAATGGATGTACAAATGCAGCAGACCTGGATGAGAGAGTCCTCCCTTCTGTGCCAGCGCACGGTCGAGGACAGTTTTTATCTCTAGAGTGCGCGCCTCGGGCGCGGGTTGCCCAGTCTTTATATCCCAGAGCGCCCACGGCGTAAGATTCATCAAGGCATCTGCATACAGCACCGCAACGTCTAGGTCATCTGGGTGCTGTTTATATACCACTTCCATGGCATCTGCGTAGCCCTGGTTCCAGGATGAGCAGTCCCCCGCCGGCCGGTCATGCGGGTACCGATACTGCAGGGCGTCGATCAGAGCTAACTCTACCGGCGACGCTGTTTTTGCAGTGGCCTTGGCATCTTCTGCAGCCCTGCGAGTGCGTTGGACTGTCGATTCGAGCTCCTGCTGATCGAAGAACTGCCATGGTTTGTTGTAGTTCGGACCGAGGGCGTAAGCGAGACCCCAGTAAGACATGGCGCACTTGGGGTCAATTGTGATGGATTTCTGGAAGCAGCGGACCGCTTCTTCATGATTGAAGGCGTATGTCCAGATGAGGCCGCGATCGAACCATAGCTGAGCCTGAGGATTGTCGGTGCTCACGCGTCGGTGATATGATCCGAGGTTGTAGTAGGATTCGGAGGGATCATCTGGAGATCGTTCACGTTGTATGCTCATCATGATTGAATGTAACTTTCCATCACTGTATAAATTTTGAAGGAGCTTCTCATTGATGCGAAGATATTCAAAAGAAGGTGTTGTCGTTGATAAACGAGTTGGAGACGAAGTGGGGTAACACAAGCCGGAGAAACATCTCATGATCCAAGTGATATAAACAGCATCGTCTCGACTTCCTGCTCTCAACATGCGTTTCGTCATGGCAAGATTCTGACAGCATTTTCACTAGCTCGTTGTTCCTGTTTAAGCCAATAATTTGAGCATAGTACGATGCGGTCAACTGTGTGATATTCCACGGATCGTCGATCCCTCCGATGCTCTGCGAACCAATGTGCTATCAGACATCCTGATAACATGTAAACACACAAAAGCATCGATCCGAATAGACATGCTATAACTGTCGATGAGGTTCCACTTTCAGAGCCCGTGATGCACTGAAGGAACTCTATATGCTGGACCTGTTACCGTAGGCGCCCGTGACCCGAGTCAACAGACATAGTTGAAGCACATCTTCAGTAGTAAGCAAATCAACCATCTGCGCGTTATCACATAAGATGGAAATCTGATGCTTAGGTTGGAATCCAGCCTCGAACCCCAGCTGCCAACCCCAGAGCCGACTCCTTCACCGAATCCAGCACGCCCAATGTGCGGCTACAACACCGTTAGAATATGGGCTTTCGATCATGCAATGAACTTATCGTCCAGCCACTGCCAGTGAACTGAAACATATCACAGAGATGTTGAGGCTTCACATTATCCGTACGATTATATGATGGTATTACCATACATAACTGGAGGATATGACAAGACCAGGCCCATGTCTAATATATCACACAACAGGTCTCTCTCGTTGTCTGCCCAGCCTAAACCTGCAAATCATATTCAAAAGCAGTGGTTAAAAACGCCTTGTACCAGAGAGACCAGAGAACAAATAAGAGACCGAGGCTTGCCGTAGACCCGTTCATCAATTGGTGTATAGCCCTTCCTCTTTTCCGCGACATTTGCCTCGTCTCAGGAGCGATTCCGTCGGTATAGGTATCCTCGTCCTCAGTCGGAAATCCATAAATGACGCCCAGTCGACACCCTCTCTTCTCTATCGCAGTCCCAAATCCGTCATCTCAACACTGTCCGCCGATCCCATCCAGAGAATGTTGTTACACCTGGTTCGTGTCAGTCAGGACATGCCAGGAAAGAGCGTTGAAGCACTACAAGAGCGCCTTAAGCAGCGCAGCCAGACAATCGGAAACGTACCGAATCAGCACAAGACCAAGTGTACCCGTGTTCTTTCCATCGATGAACTCCTCCGTATCCCTCAGGAGGACATTCATGTACGAATCGATGCTTTCCAGCTTGCCCTTGTACTCTGTCTGGCCCCACTTGAGACGGATGACGAGCTCGGTGCCGACCCTAGGATGCTGTATTAGAAAATGATGTTTCATTCGTTCGTAGTGGATAGAGATGAAAGACGCAATCGGAGGGGAATTGGGTAAGTGAGACGCCGTACCGAGCTTGCAGAAAGGGCCGGGGGTTAACTGGCTGGAACTGTAGTGTGCGTCAATACATAGTCAACAGTGGATTCCGCAAATCTGGAGCAAATGGAGGAGGAACGAACACTCATCGTCGTGATGTGAAGCGCCTTGTGATTGATTCGCCGGGAATCTGAAGATGTACGACACAGGGAGGCCTTCAAAAAATGGACAGTATGTATAGTGCGTTATGAGTCTTGGTGGACCAGCTGAAAAGAGCGAATTATCCGAATTGAAAGTGCTGGACTGGTCGCGTGTTGAGTTAAAAGTGGTCGGAGCTACCGCATTACGCCCATTCGACAATCTGAAGGTTCCCTGACCGCGAAAATGTGATGCTGCTGGGCGCGGCTCTGGGCCAATCAAATGGCGGGCTGCATCACCGCCTTGAGAACATCTCGTGGACAACAGAGAAGAGGTCAAATAAAAGGAGAAAAACAAGCCGATGACTTGCTGTTGAATTGATTTTAGTTTACTAGACGCATGATCCTCTTGCGAATCGCCGGAAGGCATTGTCGACTGAGAATAATGCGTCCGCCGCAGTCTTCTACATAAAACACATTTTGCGTCGCGACGAATGAAGAAAAACTAGGAATGAGCTGAAGATACTGACATAGAATGCTACAGAAATAATCCCCTCTGTGATGAATCGTTGGCACATACATCTCAACCCCTTCCGACCTCAAAGTTGATTTCCTTGATGGAGACCTCCTCCCCGGCTTTCTCGTCATAATCATACCATTCTCCCTCGGACAAATCAATACCAGTGAAAGGCGTGGATGATTCAACGCCCTTTGCCTCCCATTCTCCCTGCGCCATCGTCAGAAATCTAGCCCGGCTCAAGAACCGATGATAGACTTACATCAGGCTTGAACTCCGTGAACTCCAGTCCACGACAGTCGATCTCGATTACTTTTTTGCCCTTGCGCTTCTCATCCCCTTCATAGGTATGCGGACCGTTGACGACCGAAGCGGAATGGGTTTTCTATTTCAAAATGATTAGCGAATGGCCTTGTAAAAGGCTTGCCTACGTTCCAATCTCATTATCTCCTTGGGTCTCATAAACCCGACCGCAGGAACAAACGAGACGGCTCGAAAAGGCAAACCGAGCACATAGTTGCTAGGAAGAGACCAACCTGGCAAAGCCTGCATTTCCACACAAAGTTGGCCTCGCCCCGACTTCCAGGAATCTCGTGTTGCTCCTGCATCAGTAGCTGTTAGTACAGTGCACACCACTGTTTGTAGCCGGGGAGGAGAGGCGTGTCGGGTGGTATGCAAACTTACAAAGCGATTAAAGCTGACCCAGTTCGGATGCACCTCACGGCAAGAAGTGCATTGTACCTTGAAAGTGTAGAAGTATGGCTCTTCCTCCGTGTCCTTTGGCCGAAGGTCGGTGACCCTACATTCAGTGATGAGCTACCGTCATGATTTGGGCGTGCGGGGAAGCTGGTATGGGCAGAGAGAGGCAAATTGAGAGAAGTATGAAGGATATAACCCGCTTGTGTTATCTTACCCTGTAAGCTCAGCAGAGAGGAGAAGCGAAAGCATTTTGTTCTGATTCTGAGCCTTATTAGCCTCTTTTAAACAGACCTAGCAAGGGAGAAACGTGATGTAGAAAGTCTTTAGGTGGGTTCGTTCTGTGCGGGGTGATTGGTGAGGCCGTGAGGGTGATGTGCTTCCAGAAATTCCATCGTCTTCGGTCCACTGTCTTACTGATAAGATCGACCGCCCGCAAGTACGACGCGCCCACTGCAGAAATTCTCACATCTTACTTGAAAGCTTTATTTTGGCTATCTTCTATTGAAAAGCAAAAAGAAAAACGTATTATATGGATATCAACGCCAGTAATGCAAGGTCGTCATCGCTCGCCCAGAACGAATCACAAGACCAAAAGAAAATATATACAGTCATTGGAACTGAATAAATCGCTCACAGACGGCTTTGCTGATCCTGGCCAAGAGGCTTCGTGGTGAAAGAGTTGAAGTAGGCGTTGAGAGCATCAACAGTGCCGCTGCCCTCCACCAATTGCACAGTGCAGGCAACGTGGCTGTCGGGACGAGTGACGACAACACCCCCCTTCTCGGGGTCGAAGCCAAGCTTCTCATGGGCAGCAAACTTGGCCAGAGGCACCCGCACGTCGGGGATGTCGTCGGAGTAGATGTGGTGGTGGTAATCGAGGAGGATCTGAGGGATGGCCTCCACATCAACCTCGTTCTTCTGGGCAGCGTAGATCAGGCAGATAGAGAACAGCTTCGAGTGAGGCAGATGGCGCTCAAAGAAAGAGATCTCATCGATGCGGCGGTAAGAAGACAGGAATGACCGCTCCTTTTCAAGGTTGGCACCAAAGTCCGTGATCGCCTTCTTGGTCTTGCCCTGTTTACCGGCAAAGATGAAGATGCGGAACGCTCCGTTTGCAGGGATTTCTTGCTCGAGGTGCACAATGTTGGCATCCGCCAAACGGGTCACAGTGGTGGGAGTGAAGGCGCGGCCAGGAGTCAGCTTAACGCCAGGGATATTGAACAGAGGCGACTGAGCGGGATGGCTTGGATCCCAGTTGAACACGTTGGGCTTGTAAGCAACGCCGTATCCGGATGTGAATTCGCAGGAAGACTTGAAGGTCTTGACAAACTCATCCTCCTCACCGCCAGCGGCTGCCTGGGTGTGGCTCGCAGATCCGACCTCGCCGGCTGTTGGGCGACGCTTAGAGAACAGGGCAGCATACTTGTTGTCGAAATCCAGCAGCGTTTCAGCAATGTCCTTGCGCTCGCTTTCGTAGGTGCTCAAAATGGAACGGTCGGCCAATCCGGATTCGACGGCGTGGATCTTCCAGGCCATGTTGAGTGCATCGTGGAACGCTGTGTTCATACCCTGACCAGCCTTGGGGCTGTGGGTGTGGCAGGCATCGCCTCCCATGAAGATACGCTCGTCCAGCGTATATCTCTCGGAGATACCCTGACCGATGGGGTAAACAGAGTACCACTCGACGCGGTCCCATTCCAGAGTGTATGGCTTGAGAATCTTCTTTGCCGTCTCCTGGACTTCCTCGGCAGTGGCGGTCTTCCTTGGGTTGAAGTCGGGATCATCGGAAGAAGCGATCTGGACATAGAGACGGACCATGTTGTCTTCACGGGGGATAACCATAATGGAGCCGGCATCTGAGTGGATGGTGCACTTGGTCTATTATAGAAACGAATTAGTAAGTGGGGTCATTCTCCTGCATTGGGTGAACACTCTATCCTTACCTCGATATCAGGAAAGTTTGTTCTCACAACACCGTCCATGACACCCCACACATAAGAGATGGGGTCCTTGTGGCGCATCTTGATGCCGAGCTGCTCTCTGACAAAACTGCGAGCGCCCTCACCACTGAAGAGGTACTTGGTCCGAACAGTCTCGATGACGTTTGTATCGATGCTCTTGAGCGACACCTGGACGGGATAGGTCTTGTCCACGCCATCGTTTTCGAATCCGATGATAGTCCAGGGTCTCTCAATCCTTGTGCCAGCCTTCTCGATCTCGTCAATGAAGACTCTCTCGATCTTGCCCTGATGAACGAGCGTAGTGAAAGGGTATCTTGTGTCAATGAATCGAGGGCAGCTGGGCCAGCTTCCGGTGCGGTGGATACCTTTGCCTTCGGGAAGAGGATCCCAGAAAGCGACATCGTACACCTTGGCTGGCTTGTAAGCCATAATCTGACGCTTCAGACCCAGGTTCCGGAGAATCTCGGTTGAGCGAGGCTGAATACCATCGGCGCGGCCAGTTGCGGTAGGCACCGGGCGGTTGTCGATGTGCTTCACTTTGTAGCCCCAGCGGGACATGCAGAGAGATAGCAGAATACCAACAGGGCCGGCGCCCACGATGACAATGTCATATTTCTCTTGTCTGTGTGACATCTTGGTCGACTGATTTGGATAGCTTAAACTGTTGGGTGTGCGGGAGGAGGATCGGCAGTGTCCTCCAATGGCCAATTCCAGCAAGGGGTATGTATATAGAGAACAATCAACACCACAGCATCACCCGTATAAAAGTAATCTTGGATTTAAGTAGATGAGATAGAAAAGATACAGAGAGGTAAAATAAGCCATTTCCAACAGGGTGCTCGGCGTTCATATATAATTCGAGGCAGCTGGGTTAGCCGGCCGGTGAACATGATTCAGGCAGCCAACGGAGGGCCACAACGGCATTCAGATTCGGCTGGATCGTAAAGAGCAAGCCAAGGATGTCTCATAGTCATAGGTCATAAGGAACCCTAAGCTGCAACGCACAGGCGGATTTGGACCGACAGTCGAACTAGAGGGACTCGCTGAGTCGCTGTAATTGGAGATTGCGGGACATGGGAGCTGGGACTGCGGGGAGGCCGGAAGGCACACTGTGAGTGGTTAGAAGGATGGCTAAAGGAGGAATGCCGTGATCCATTCCGAGCAAACGGCTAGCAGGTCGGCAAGTGGAGAGTCTCACGTGACTCACGCGTTTCGGCACGATCACCGGGACTTCTGGTGGTTTACCATGTCTCTGATTGGCTCCATAGCAATGCCGACTCTATTGCCAGTAGCTACGACGTATGAGCTGCTTGAGCTTTGAATTACCTTATGTACACTTTTTGAGGATCTTGGATCAAATTGGCCTTTTCGATAGGCTGTTGACCCTAGTGTTCAGGAGGATTTCCGGTGCAAAATCCACGCTAGCCTTGCGTTGAATTGCGTCTGATTCCGAGATGCCGCTCTATGTGAACCGGCTACCCTCATGGACGTCCTCGAGATACCGTCTCAATTACCATAAATCAAATCGATCAATATAGACAAATGAACTGATATTCATCTCGATTTCGACAACTCCATTGGTCCTCCCTCGTTTGTGGGGAACATCTCCGAAGACCGCCTACCCTCGCTTCGATGTGAGGTATGGTGTGTTGACATTCATTTAGCAGCTCTCTAGCCGCGTTTCTAGTAGTGTCCCTTCCCCAGGCATTGAGGTTCGGCTTCCCGGAGTACTTTGCGCCTTTGGGAGACATTCTACCGCATGGAGTTCCGCTTGCTACATATTCGCGGCTAATCCAGTGGCAGTTGCTAGATCTCCGTAACATCCTCCTGGCCAGTTGTCGCTCTCTGGGGTCTCTCTTTCTCAGGAGATTATAATATTTGCTCGCAATTATGTATATTATGCACATTTAAGTGGTGTAGTGAATCTTCATTATCAAATCTCACTTCGGGCTCGCTTTTGCCGAAAGAACTTCAGACATCATCCTGCTGTTTTAGGGTGTTTACAAGATCATAAATCATAAGATATGTACAAATTTTGCCACTCAAGGTCTACATTTATTAGTATTCGTTGGATCTATAGTAGTAAGTGTCATTTAGTAATAGTGTGCTCATTGGCGAGCAGTTACTGAAGCTTTCAGAGTTCATCTTTACCCAAAGCAAAGGGACAGAAAGGCTCCTCTCCTGTACTAGATCTACACCATGAGACCTAGATATATTAAGGTCGGAGTGCTAATGTCCACAAATACTGGAATAAGTAGTCAGGAGTCATCTCCTGCCTCATGACACCATCTTGCATCTTCGTGATATCGCCCACTACGATTTTCTGTATGTCCATCAATGACTACCTAGTCACGACCCTATTCTGACAATAAGAGAGAGGAAACGAGGATCCACTAGTCCTTGCTAGGGGGTAATTCTCTGAGCATGTGGTCTTGTCTGTGATGTGTTCCTGTTGATTGTTGAATCCTGAGCGCTGAATGTCCAGCGGAAAACTGGGACAATAGAATTGTGCTATTGCTGAGAGAATTTGTTGAATACAAATGAAGAAAATGGAAGGAAGAAAAATCTGACAATCAACAATAACCTTACTCCGAATAAGCATTCCCTAAGGCTATTTAGGCAATGGACAGAATGCTATTGTTGCAAGTCCACTCTCATTCACCTCAGAATTTCCCGAATAGGGCGCCAGCAACTAGCGAACAAACCCATTTTAGCCCGAGCATGTTGTCTTGAATAGCTTCGTCTCAGTGACAATAGCATTGTATCCTGCCAGATGATAATGACTCTATCAATAGACAATAAGATGCCAACTACCACAAGACTATATAAGTCCCCTACATCTTCTTCTCCTCGTAGAATCTTCTCTCGGAAAATATATCGAGTCCTCTCATCTGCTTTCTCTTGCAATTCCTTTGCACGTACATCATCTTGCCTCTGCTATTAAGCAGTACTACGTTGTCAATTCGATTCCATCGGTCATACCGCTCCGCCAAAATGAGTGACGAAACCTACGAAGTTCCCATCATGCTGAGCCCAGAGTATGATCCTCCTGACCATTCGGAAGGCATATGCTAATCGTTTGAAGTATCCATCTCTCGTATGAGGATATCGCCAAGCTCAATCCCTTCTATGAGAAGTACAGGGAGTTCTGGAACACCTCTCCTGATACCACGGAAACCACACTCTCTTCTCTGGATACTTCGTCCAGATCCCCTTCTTTGCAGTCAGTTGACGCTAGCACTGCTGCACCACCGTCTCCTCTTGATATCTCATCTTCTCCTTCGCTGCACTACGCCGAGCCTTATGCTGGTTTTCACCTCTCCGCAAAGCTCGATGTCCCTCTGCATAAGGGGATTCAGCGCAAGCCATCTGTTAGGGTTTATGACGAGGATATCGCCGCCAGTCAGCAAGCCACTTTTGTGCATGAAGAGTACAACAATCACTCCCTGGCGCCTGTGAACGAAGCAACAGAGATGTGTGATTTCCATCCAATTGATCGTCATCACTTCGGCGGCTCGACCCAACAAGTCAGGTCCTCGCACAAGAAGCTTTTCGGAGCAGATGGCTGGCTCGGCACCGCCAACGACTTCAACACTGCGCCGCTCAAGAGACAGAAGTCGAAGATCTTCCGAGATTTGGGAAAGAAGATCAAGCATCATGTGGGAGAGATTGTAAGTGCCGCAGTTACTTTTTAATATGATCACCGACAGTCTCACTAATATGGCCCACAGGCTGAGGATATGGCAAAGGCTTACCCAAAGGCGTTCACTGGTGCACCACGCCAGCCAACAATCGTTCCTCAGTCGGCAGTTCCCATCTCCTTGGACCCTCCTACTCAGGCCAAACTGTACTCGGAGATGGAAGTTATGATCTGCGTGACCGCAAACACATTCCTCGTTCGACAATACGAAACCGGCCGTATCTCGCAGGAATCAATCAAGAAAGTTAACAACTTCTGGGGCTCCAAGAACAGACCTCAGGTCGTCGAATTTCAGTTCGATCAGGCCACTCAGCGTCGACTGATCTTGTCTAACATCCGAACACTGCGCTTCGACGGAGAGAGCTCGACCAACCCCATCCTTTTACACTCCAATCTTCACAACTGGAAAGCAGTGGTGAAGGAGATGAGTGTCCGCACCTTCTGCTCCCCGGACAGCGCCATTCGGAAACACATGCATGACATCCACAAGGTCCTCGAGATGCTCGGTGCGCACGATGCTACCTTACTTGCTTTTGAAGAGCTTCAGATGAGAACATTAGCCTTGATGAGGCAACGTCGACAGATGAGCTATCATCTCGAGCGAAACAACAGCACCCTCTCAGGCTCGAGCAGCGGACCCACAGAAAGCAGTCGGCTCATCCACTAGACTAAACTGATTTGCGTTGAACGAGTGGAGTTATGGGCTGGACAACACGGCCAGCAGATCAACATTTGACGCTTCGTCACATCAAGGTCTTCGCAGATTATTTGTGCTTTTCTCTTCTTTTCCAACATCATGTTGGCATGTACGTTATTAGGTTCTGTTTAGCGTGGCCATGCTTTTCCTCGATACCCTCTTATAGTGAAGCAATGAGAAATTCGATCTCTTCTTATGGAGTACTTTTCTCTGAGATCTCCCTCGATTCATATCCAAAGCGAAAAGTCCTCTGTGCCTCTCCCAAGAAACTGAGTACAAGTCGAACGTTGGGTCTCTTTGTTTGTTTTGCCAATGCCCGGAAAATGCCGAAGCACGTGGGCCGACGTCATAGGCTCCAGCGTGGGATCACAAGCAAATGACCTCGTGCAATTTCATCAACTGCTTTCCATCTTTCGCAGCAGATGACTTTATTATTCCTGTCTCTGTCTGAGGATACGTTCTAATGAGATCTGACTTCTATCATGACAACTTCCCTGTTGCTGGCAAACATTAAGCTCTCTCGAAGCTTTCCTTGATCCTAGTCCCCTTGTTGACACGACGCCAGCCAATGGGAAATTGACAGGCTTTGATGCTATGGCATTAATATCATCCGCAATCTCCAACTCCAGTGCAGGCAGATTCTTTCTTTGATAATTGCTCAAGGTCTTCTATTGTTGCTGCACCTCACTACAGATTCTACTCACAAAACTAGCAGTCAAGGATATCTCACATGATGGCTGGTCCCCTTCACACCTACGGACCGACCTGCCTTCTGGCCGACGATGATCCCGATCCCTCCACTTGGTATTCTCTTACAGAACCGCCTAAAGTTCGAGCGCAGTTTTTCTACACCTCTTCTTTACCGATCGATGATCCCTTGAGCGCACTGCCTCCACCGTCCAGCGGTCAAAATGCGAGCAATGAACGGGCTCCACCGCAGCCATTTTCCGTCAAGGACAACATAGCGCTCGAGGAAGCGTGGCGGAGTCTCCGACAAACAGGGGACGACAGGGCGGCCGGGTCAAAGAAGCCTCCGAGGATCGTGAGAGACAACGGTATAGCTGTACCAGGGAGGGAATCGGTCAGGGAAACGGAGCGGAGTAGGCATACAGGCAGCCGTGGAAATGAAAGCCTGACTGAGATTGATGAAAGTCCGCCTAATACTTCATCTACCAATGACCAGCCATTTCACAATAGCAGAGAAGAATCCAATGACGAAGTGGGCGGTGCGGGTGACGGTGTGTCATGGGGCAGATGGCAACAGGCCAATGAGTCGGACAATCACAATCAACCTTTGGACCCGGCACAGAGGAAAAGGGAACTGTCCTCAAGTCGTGAACTCAATGGTGCAAAACGCGTTGCAGGTGCACCCTCAACGAGCGAAAATCCATCAATGGGAGGGTTCGAGGGTGGAAGTCTACGAAATAAACCATCTCACGATGCGAGCATCAGCGGCTCGCCGTTTGCTAGAGCTCCTATTACTCAGTCACAAAGCCCGCTAGGTCGCTCAGTTGAATCTGTCTCCTCAAAGGCTGGAAGCTCAGATATGCAGACCGAACCCGATCACACTGGATCGCATCATGCTGCGATGAAGCCATCGGACCTGAAAAACAGTGTTGAACAAGAGGACTCGTCTGGGGGGCCTATAGTGGAAGCTGGAGCAGCGGATCAGGACGACACTTCTCAGTTGAAGATTCCCGTCGGCGTTTCCCGGCTTCATTTAGTGGAGTTACCGAATCTAAAGGTGGCATTTCCCTCATTTGCTGATTTCAGGATCCAACCGCGCTGATTCTCCTATAGATGAAACCCATATACTGGAGTCCTCTTCATGATGAATCGAATGTTCTGCGTGCCACTTGGTTTTACAAGAACACGATGCTTCCAGTCGAAACGGAGCTCGCCAACAAGCTTGAGGACGGATACGTTTATCTGAAGCCCTGGACAGATACATGGCAGGATGAACTCAACAGCTGTGTCGAGAACGGAGCTGACGCGGAAATGAAAATCGTGTACAAACTGTGGCCGAAACCCAGTACGAAATCCTACAGCACACCTGCTACTTCACGCCCTGGATCTAGCGCTCAGGCAGGACCGGATTCTGTCTCGCCAACGTTCGAAGAAAGTCGAGCTGCTGGTGGGACGACTGCACATACTGAAGCCGTCAAGCCCTTTATGAATTCCAGTGTCATATATGTCGATGGTAGGAATGCTCAAATTCTCAGACCCAGCTTGCTTCCTTCAGTTTCAAGAGGAAGGCGACCTCTCAGTGCGATTCGCAAAGGTCGACATATTGGAATACCCGTGGTCCGTGGCTTCAGCCGTCGCTCATGGGAACAGCTACATCCATCTAAACCCAGTCCTGTAGATGTAAGAAATTACCTCCGAATTCAATCGCGAGCAATGTCCAGGACGGATGGTAGACAAGTCTGCTATGCTTGTGCAATGGAAGGATCACGACCTACTCCAACCGACTTGGTGTTGGTGATCCATGGGATAGGTCAGAAGCTATCGGAGCGTATGGAGAGCTTCCATTTTACGCATGCAATCAATGCCTTCCGCAGGAATATAAACATGGAGCTGAACAACGAGCCAGTCTGGCATCATGTACGCCAGGACCATGGCGGGATCATGGCCCTCCCCGTCAATTGGCGATCGACGCTATCCCTGGCGGATGGCAGTCTCGACTCAGAGGTTTCTGATGATCCAACTGCAAATCACTTCTCCCTGAACGACATTACGCCAGAGACAATTCCCGCCGTCAGATCGTTGATCAGTGATGTCATGCTCGACATTCCGTACTACTTGTCACATCACAAACCGAAGATGATCCAAGCAGTTGTCAAAGAAGCGAACCGAATATTTCGACTGTGGTGCAAGAACAACCCGGGATTCCAGCAGTACGGCCGTGTGCATCTGATTGCACACTCTCTAGGAAGCGCTATGGCTATAGATATTCTCAGCCATCAGCCGACCAAGCTACCGGACATTGATTTCACAACGACGAGCGTTCACGGTGATATATTCGAGTTTGACACGAAGAATCTTTTCCTTTGTGGTAGTCCTGTCGGCTTTTTCTTGCTCTTGAATAAAGGTATGTTGGGTCTATGGATTAGACAGATTATTCTAGAGAGCACCAGCTAACAAACTTTACAGCGAACCTCTTGCCACGGCGAGGCCGAGATAAGCCCGGCTACGAAGGCGAAGATCGACTTCGTGGTGTTGCAGGCGAGGCAGACACTTATGGTTGTTTGGCCGTTGACAATCTCTACAACATCATGCATACTACTGACCGTAAAACCCCCCTACTTGCTACTGCAATCGAATGTAATGACTGACTTCCTCAGCAATCGCATATCGTGTCAATGCCGCAGTGGACGTTGACCTTGCCAATTCTCTAAAGCCCGCTTCAATCCCAGGCACTTCATCATCCTTCTGGGATTCTTTTGGCAGTGTCTTTCGCTGGAACACATCTCCTGCTACCGCGCCTGTTCGTCCTGCGGCCCTTACCAAGCTCCCTTCCAACGTGGAAATGGAGACACATGATTTCACACGCGAGGAGATTGCAGAAAAACGCATGTTACTCCTTAACGATAATGGTCAAATAGACTACTTTATTTCCGGGGGTGGCGGACCACTGAACATTCAATATCTGAACATGCTCAGTGCGCATAGCAGTTACTGGATCCTGTCAGATTTTGTTCGCTTTGTCGTCATAGAGGTAGCCCGCGAGCAGGGGAGGGAATCGACGTTGCCTGCATTCCGGGCTGAGAAGAAGAAGGGATGGAAAATACATAAAGGCTGATAGATTAGAGATAACTCATTTTGTTACTGGCATTGGCGTTGGGGCCTTACTCTTGGGACAGATACAACATATTGGCGGATTACGGCGAAGTATCCTCTTGTTGAAGTGCTGAGGAATTGTTATTTTTTTATGCTCATTCCAAGTATCATTGTATCTTAGCCACGAGACTACCATACACGTTCATAGAAGACTCGTCGCTCCAGACTACGCCTCCGGCACCACATTTCCAAGCATCAAAGCCTCCACTAGAGTACCCTTGTCCACCATTCCACTTCCCGGCTGAAGCACCAACAGCGCATTCGCACTCGCGAGACTTCCTACTCTTGAGCTCCGCTGGCCAACACCCTCAAGGCCGGTACTCGTGGCATACAGCCGGCCATCGGAGCGCGAGGCAGTGACAATGGCACGGTGGTACTCCGTGCGCTTAGGATCCAGCGGAAACGCATGCGCCAGCGTGACAGATACAAGAGGCAGCCCCAGAGCAGGTGTTACTCCCGGCGCAGTCTGTCTCTGCCCCATTCCCATCAACTTGTGCAGCGACGGCAGCACGAACAGATTCAGCGTGACCAGCGCCGAAGCGGGGTTCCCCGGCAGCGAGAAGATGAGTTTCGATTCGCGCTCCTGCTGCGCGGAGCCCGTCGGCGACGAGGGCTTGAATGGGATTGTTGCGAACGTCGTCGGCTTGCCTGGTTTCATTGAGACGCGGCCGAAGTGGATGGTGCCGCCGAGGGAGCGCTCGATGGTCGGCTTGAGCAGGTCCAGCTCGCCCATTGAGACGCCGCCTGTGGTGACGATCACGTCGACACTGGTGCTTGCGCGCCCCACGCCGCGGAGGGCGTCGCGGAGGGCGTTTTCGAGTTCCGTGGCGGGTGTGTCGCGGGCGATTCCAAGGTCCACTGTGGGGAAACCCCATGAGGACAAGCAGGAGAGGAGCGAGGGGCGGTTGGAGTCGCGGATCTGGCCGCCGTGGAGCTTCGTTGGGTCGTTGTGTTCGACGAGCTCGTCGCCGGTGCTGAGGACGCCCACGCAGGGTTTCTTGTATACCTTGACGGTCTTGGTTCCTGTTGCTGCGAGAAGGCCGATTTCGCCCCCGACGGATGTGATGAGGTCGCCCTTTGAAAGGATTTTGGAGCCTAGGGCGACATCGCTGCCTGGTTCGCGCACGTTCTCCAGAGGTTTGATGTCGCCGGTGAGGATTTCGATGGTAGCCTCTTCTTGGCCGTCCGGTGTGGAGGAGACGAGGACGGTGTCTTCCACCATCACGACTGCGTTCGCGTTGGGTGGGAGGGGCGCGCCAGTGGTTATTCTGGCAACCGTACCTGGTTCAAGAGGCGCCAGTGTCCCTCCTGGGTTCGCATGAGTGATGGAGGCTACGGGGAAGATTCCCTTCGTACTAGGCCCGGACGTTGGCGAGTCAGGTGCAATAACTGCATATCCGTCAACAATACTGGCGCGGTAGGCCGGTACAGCCTCTCCAGCATAGACATCTTCGGCGACGACAGAACCAACAAGAGAAGGGGTCACGGGAACCTCGATGACAACCGGCTCTGGCGTGTGCTGGCTGACCAGTTTGAGAGCTTCGTCGACTGAGAGCATGGGGTAAGGAGACGAGCGATAGCGGCGGTTCGGTCCGGCATTCGGGTCGTTCGACTGGGGTCGGTCTGAAGGCGACGTATGCGCCCTTGGGACTACGTGTCCATGACCATGAGAATGCCCGTGATTGTGGTGGTGGTGGTGATGGTGGTGGTGATGGTCATGCGGTTGTGCTTTGCCCGCTGAGCTTTGGTTCTCAGAAGAAACACCAGCTTCGGCTTCTAATTTTTTGACTCCACCTGCATGGAGAGCTCTGGAGTTTGCCCCAGCGGCTTGGGTACAGGCATGTGGTAGGAGCTTGATGATAGCCTCAAGATTCTCCTTGGCTCCTTTTGGAGAGCCCGGTAATGTAATCAAGAGCGACTTGTCTCGGACGCCTGCAACAGGTCGAGACATCATTGCAACTAAAAGAATCGTGAGTTACTGCACTGAGTAAAATGATGTTGCCAGCCTTACACGGTGTCACCCTAAGAGAGGCGGCAAGCATGCCGTGTCTGAGTCGTAGTCAGTATCCATAGTCCGTAATAAGTCACTTGGACAGCCGGCTTACACAATGCCAGGTGCATGGCGATGGATGAGAGGGGATACAGCCTATACAAGCCATTAGCTTCTCGATTGGGTCCCCAAGGGCAGCCTGACAGACCTCGGGAGTATTATCCTTGACAGCAAACCCCGTACCACCGCTAATTAAAACTAGATTAAACCAATCTGGACCATCTGTCCAGTTGCAGATTGTCCGTTGGATATCTAGCACATTATCTGGCACGATCTTGATGACGGGAGGGTCCCAGCTGTTGGACCCCTCCGCTGTAAATGAAGCGGTCAGAGTATCGCCAACTTTGTCAGTGGATGGATCCTGAGAAGCAGTATCCGATACAACCAGAATTGCAGCCCTGAGTTTACCGTCGGCCATCTTGAGTGTGGTGTAGATGCTGCAATGCGAAACTAGGTTGCTTCTAGAGGTGCGGGGGTACCTTGCTTCCTTGCCTGATAAGTAGTTCGATAAGCGGAATCGGAGATACAGATAGCAGCCAAGGATGAACGACAAGAAATCATCCATCGGAATCCGACATATTTACAAAGCGCCAGAAGCTACCAACACTACCTCGGATATTCGGATTGGCCATTAATCCCGGACAACTCTTACTGTACATCATAGCAGATATCATCACCACAGCAAACAGCAATCATCAATGCAGCTCTCGGCATACCGGAGAAGCTCTACAGTCAACCCAAATCCAGACGCCATAATGCTTTATATAACAGGCAAATAAAGGACAAAAGAAGAAATTCCAGAAGAAAGGGAAAATTGATACGAATGATTCCAGATTCGCTTCACGAGAAGTCTTCTGTCGAAGAAAACTGTTGTTGGAAATCGAACTTAAGCTCCGAAATCTGTCGCTTTTCCACCAACCAGAAGGCCGATAATAAGACCGAAGAGACCGAGGACAGAGCTGAAGATCTCGATGACGAGGATCTTGACGAATCTGTTCATAAAGAAAATACATTATTAGCCATGCTTGGGAACGTAGGATGTGGAGGGAATGGGAACGAACAAGCTCGGGTCCGCCGCATCTGCCAGAGCTGCACCACTTCCGTTGATACCGACAGAGATACCACAGATCAAATTGCATGCGCCCACTGTGATACCTCCCCAGAAGAGTGCATAACCCGTGTAATAATTGCTGCCGGAAAAGATCTCGTCGCCCTCGACGAGATTGAGTTTCGACGAAAACACGATAGCCATGATAACTCCGTAGATAGCGACGACTTCACAGAAAATGATAGAGATCAGGTTCTTCGTCCGAATCCGTGGAGCTTTGACACCACCGCCGACAATCGATGAGCCCGTTAAGAAGATACCCCTGATACCGTAGGTCAGTAACTCACAGGATCAATTTTATCAAGACTGAAGTTGTATAGCGACTCATACCATGCTGCACCGACAACAGACAACCCTATGCACAAAGCAATACCAAGATTTGCCCAAGCGTACGGTGAAACGGACTCGAGGAAGTGGCCAACCTAAGAGACGTCAACGAAATTAGGTCATGCTGAGGGAAATGAAGGTATCAATTCATACATTGAACTGCTCGCCGTCACCATGGAACAGCATGTCTGAATAATCGTGTTAGTACATCCAGACGCTTGGCGAGACTCGTTGATGGGTGTACTCACACCCTCCTATCACGAGGAGTGACACGGTTGCAGCCCCAGCTCCATAAGTGAGCACCATGGTAATCTTCAACCCTTTCGCGCAGCCTGTAAACTCGAAATAGGAATATCAAGCTGCAGGGAACCCAAATAGAGCTGCAGATAGTTGGTAAGCGATAACGTTGGAGCTATGTTTGGCAGCTGTTTGTCTTGCTGGAACACCAACAGGCAAGTTAGTCGGCTGTGATGGTGCTTCGGACCGAGTTTAATCCGCTGGGCGGCGGAACTGGTGGTTCACCGAATCACCGTACTCCAGCCCGTCAAAGCAGACTAAGGTAAAGGCGGACTGGACTATCTTAGGTATTGCGAACGTAGAGAGAGAAACTGATGAAACTGATGGTATTCAATGAGTATAATTATGGTTGGTTAGGTACAGGAAGCAGAGAAAAACAGGAAGGGAAGTTATAATTTATAAAGGTGAGAAGTTCCACTTACTAAGTACTGTTTATACTGTTTAGCTTAACCTCTGCTATAGCTATCCTAGAGAGGATAATTTTTAAGTATAGTTTTAAATAAGAAAATTTAAAGGATGCTGCAGATATATATAATATAATAATAAAATTAGTAAATAATAGAAATAGTAGATATTTTATAATAATAGTAGATTAATTATAGAGTCTTATAAGAATTAAAGCCTAGGCTTATGCTAAATGTGGTAAATGTTATAATAGGATATGGATAATAGGGGGAGAGTAGAATTATTTATAACTATATTTAGCTAATCTCTATTGCTGAATAGAATAAGGCTTTAGAAGTAGATCTACTAGGCTTAGTTATAGATAATTTAGTAGTAGAGGACAACTTAGTAGTAGGGGATGACTTAGTAGGAGGGGATAACTTAGTAGTAGAGGAAGAATTTATCCTAAGTAAGTAATTAATAATTTTTACCTACCTTTTAATAGTTCCCTAGAGGTTCTTTATCTCTATTTCTAGCTTAATAACTTACTAGATTAGAGTATTAATATCCTACTCTCTATTCTTAATAATATAGCTAAGCTTATATTCTAGCTTATGCATCTCCTCTCTATAAAAGGTATTATATTTATATATAGATGCTTATAGATATACTAACTAGGTCTCTATAGAAGTAGTATAATTAAATAGAGATAATAGCTTAATAATATTTATCCTTAATAAGGATTCCTATTATAAAATAGTAGATATAACTTAAATTTATATAAATTTATTTAGTTTATCTACTTTATTCCTAATAAAATAGCCCTCCTTATTATATTAATTAACTTATACTTTAATAGCTTACTTATATAATAAGCTTTTATAGTTATATTACTCTAGATATTTAAAGTAAAGTAGCCTATTTTCTTAATTCTCTATATTAGAGGTAAGATACTAGATATCTAAGATAATGTAGCGGGCAGGGCCCACTGAGTGCTTAAGCTTACTAAGCACTTGTGATCTACCTCAGGTAATAACATTCTCTCATCCAGAAGGGACACCAGCAATCATGTAACCTTTGTTATACTTAATATTCTAATTACTTATATTATATAATCTTAGCTACTATTTATATACTCCTTATAATATTTGCCTACTGTGATCTAGTTAGATTCCTTAGTAATTTCTTACTATCTAAATCTAGATTATAGATTTCAAGGCTTCTAGCCTGTGATATTAGAAATTACTTACTAAAATAAATAAATCTAATAAGAAGAAGTAAATAAATAAATAAATCTAATAAACTAACAAGCAGCATGCTGAGCTAGATAGTTAAATAGAATTAGTGAAAGATAACTACACCCACAGAACTAGATGAATAGAACTAAATAAGATGACTAATTAGCTAAAATAGCTAAATTAGATAATATAGATAGTATAGATAGCATGAACTATAATAATACACTATTAGAGATGTTAATATCTTCTAGAAGATCTAGTAAAGAATAACTACTATAATAAAATAAAGTATAAATAAACTCTATAGCTTAGATGGCCTAGTAGTTATAAGAGATACTTACTTAAATAACCTTACTTAAGGCCTAATAAGTAGCTGCTACCCCTCAGGCTACTACTACTCCCTTAGCTCCTATATAAGTAGTACTAGCCTCTTAAGCAGCCCCTATTCCTATAGAAGACTTAGTGAGATAATCTAAACTAATCTTACTAGACCCTAAGTAATATAATAGTGTTAATAAGATTATATATAATATCTTCTATACTAATCTAATTATAAAGCTTAAGATAGATCTCCTATTATTTAGTAGCTACTATAACTATATATAGTATATATTTACTAGGCTTAAAGATTAAATAGCTACTATAATAAGCCCTTAGATAGATTAGTATACTAAGAACTACTCTATAATAGCTAAAGACTTAGATTATATAATTAATTAGCTTAATATCATATTTTAAGATAAGAACTATGTAGAGAAGGCTATAGAGGAACTCTACTATTTATAATAAGGTAACCACCCCTTTAATAATATATTTATAGACTTTAACTAGCTACTGATAGAAGTGGGAGGCTATAGCTAGATAGATAATATAAAGTAGACCTTTATTAATAGAACCCTAAGCACTAAGATAAAGATATAATTAATTAATATAGTTAAGGAACTAAGCTTTAAGAAGTACTATTAGTAGTTATAGATGATTATAGACTAAGTTAAAGCTCTCTATATATAAGGAGTAGTCTGAGCTAAGTAGTAGAGAAGAAATGTAACCTCTATAAGCTATAGCTATACTAGCTATATATTACCTCCAGCACCCCTAGTAGTATTAGCCCCTAATGTAATTAACTCTATAAATTAGAAATTAATAGCTATAACCTTAGCCTACTAATACTACTATACTAAGTAGATTAATAAAGCTAAACTAATATATTACTATACTAAGAGTAGGTGCTTATATTATAGAGCTATAGGCTATATAATTAAAGTATGCCTATATCTTAGTACTATCCTATTATTAGACTATACTGCTATAAAGTAGCTATGCGCCTCCTAAGTAGCTAGACCTAAACTAGATAATATTAATACTAGAGAACCTATTATAGAGGAAGATAGTGAATTAGAAAACTAGTTATTCCTATAAAGAGACTCTTATAGGGGTTAGTTAAATAGTTAATATAACTAGAAAGCTAGTATTAACCATGTCCTAAGGAAGATATATTTATTAATTATAGAAAGTTTTACTAAGCTATTAGATTTAACACCCTAGAATTCATTATATCTGGAATTATTAATAAAGAATATAATTATAGAATTCTTCCTAATACTAGATATATATCTTATATAGTTATAGCTAAATACTTTATCTAGAAGCTATAACTAGAGTAGATTAAGAT
>JAKLNT010000109.1:0-59396 GCA_022814375.1 Aspergillus quadricinctus | reverse complement strand
AATATATAAATAGTAGCTAAGATTATATAATAAAGATAATTAGAATATTAAGTGTAATATTGCTGCCTGAGGCAGGCAGTAGCTAGCTTCATAATTTTAGCCAGGGCTGAAGGGAGATCATGAGTGCTTAGTAAGCTCAAGCACTCAGTGGGCCCTGCCCACTACACTTCCTTTATTACAAGCAGTTCCTTTTCTTAAGTTAGATAATTCCTTTCTACTATATTAAGCTTCTATCTATTAAAAGCAACTAGATACTACTTACTATTATCCACCTATTACATCAGAATAAAACTAATCACCTATTCTAAGGTGTCAGTCTTAATTTAGTATAGTTTCTCTAGATCTATAACTACTAAAATAGGTTTACTAATTATTTTCTTTTTAAGTTAAATAAAGGCTTCTTAGTAGTAAGCAGACTATTTAATTAGATAAAACTTCTTCTTATATAATATCTTATTTATTTCCTTTAGTAATTTATAAAGTATAGCTATAATATTAGTAAAGCTATATATAAATTTCTAATAGTATATATATAGTCTAATAAACTATTATACTTTATAGATATTTATTAGCTTAGGCTAGTTTTTAATAGCTTCCACTTTTATAGATATTAGCTATATCTTATTATTACTAATAATATACCTACAGAATTTAATTTCCTTTTATCTAAATTTATATTTAGACCCTTTAGTAAATAGTTTATTATTATAGAATTATTCTAGTATCTAGTAAATATAATCTTTATATTCCTCTTCTAAGTCTAAGAAGATTAAGATATTATTAAGATAGATAATAATAAAAGATAGGTCTTATAGCTTATTATTTATATATATTTAGAATATTATAGGAGTATTACAAAGTCTAAATAGTATTATAAGAAACTTATATTTACTAAATAAGATATTAAATATAATCTTTAGAACTAATATTTTATTTATATAGAGTTACTAATAGCCTAATAGTAGATTAATCTTTAAGAAAATCTTTAATTTCTTAATATAGTTAAGTAGTTCTTATATATATAGTAAGGGATAAGTATTCTTTATAGTTAGCTTATTTAATAATTAATAATTAATATATATCTACTACTTACTATCTAGCTTTAGAATAATTATTATAGGGAATCTCTATTTACTAGATAAGGATTAGACTACTCTCTTTTATAGAAGCTTAATTATTTATTATTATATCTTTTTAAACTTCTCTAGTAACTATAAGTATATATTAATATTAACTAGGTTAATATTATCTATATTAATCTTATATTTAATCTCTTATTTAGATAATAGTCTTAGAGAAAGTTCTTTATAGAAGATATCTATAAACTTCTTAATTAATATTTATAGTTAGGGGCCTCTTATTAGTAGTTAATCCTTCTCTATAATATTAATATTTTATAGAAAGTAAAGCTATATTTATTTCTTCTTCTAGAGCTTATAGATAGCTTATTTTATAGATATAAAGAATATTAATACTTCTTTACTAGCCTTAATTTTAGATTAGAGATTAATAGAGAAGACTTTATACTATTAGATTCTTATCTTTAGTATTATCTACCCTGTTTACTAATTAATTACTAGATTAAACTACTATAACTAGTCTTGCTTAAGGATAATATTATATTTATAAATATCTAGAATCTATAAGTAAATAATACAGGTCTAATTACTAATTTATAATAGGATTTATATCTATTATTAGATATATATAAATTCACTATTTAATAGCTTTATTTATAAGACTTTAATTATATATTACTCCTAGAACTAGTCTGCAGGCAGCATCTTTACTAGTTAATCTAAGATAAAGATATAGCTAGCTCTATAGTTAGTAAGTACCTTAATTAGTTATTCTATAGTTAGTACTCTAATCTTTATAAGATAGTATATAATATTAGTGCTAAGAGTATTAAATTAGACTAGTATAATTTCCTTATTAGCTAACTCTTCTCTCTTACTTTTAGGATCTTATTATAGATCTTATATCTCTTTCTTTCCTTTATTTTCTAAATCTAATAGATCCAGAAGGTCCTATTTCTTAGATTTAGAAGCCTTTAATAGCTAACTAACTAGTGCTTCTATATCTAGTAATTACTCTTTTTTCTTTTATTATTCCTTCTACCTTTATTAGCTTTATCACCTTTAGAATAGGGGTGTAAATGCATAGTATTACTATAGTTAAAATATACTCTATACTTATAATACTAGGCTTTCTATACTTATTTATTACTCTTCTTTAGTTAATTAGGTACTATAGTAATAGTGCTAAGGTCTATAGATTCCCTATAGTTATTATCTTAATATCCTAGGATATAAGGATCCCCTCCTAGATACTTTATAGCTAAGGAACTAATCTTATACTAAATAAATTATTTTATAACTTCTTAGAAGATTATAAATTAGTTATAATTATTACCTTAATACTTTTATAACTCTAGTTAGCTGTCTATAATAAACTTCTAGATTAGAGAGACTTCTATAACTAATAGATTAATTTAAGTAGCTATATCTTCTAGTATAGAGGTATAGGCCTATATAGCCTATCTACTTTAAATAATCTATTTATATTTATCCCAGTATTTATTATTTATATTATATTCTCTAAAGTTCTTAATAATCCACGCGCTAAATAATATAAGATTATTAATAATTAAGATAGGGTTATACTATATCTATATCTTATTAATCTTCTATTATTTATAAGCTTAACTCATTAGCTTCTATAAAATAATTATAAGTTTCTTAGCCTATAAGAGGTTTTATTAAATAATAAGGATAATATTATAAAAGTATTCTTTAACCTTCTTTAGCTATTTATAGGCTGCATCTTAGGCATATATACTATTATATTCTAGAATTAGAGTAATATCTAAAACCTTAAATATTAGTTTAAATATATCTAATTTAATGGGTGATTAATATACTAATTTAGGGTTTATAGGAAGCAGCACACCTTCTACTATTATTAAAGAAGATAGAGTATTATATACTATATTTAGATAGCTATTATCTAGATAGTACTAGGCCTATATCTACTAGTAGAGATTATTAACCTTTATAGCTAAAGCCTGACTAGTTATAGTATTATAAAGCTTCTAGAATATAGCTATCTATTATATAGCTTATATAGCTTACTATTATATAGCTTCTAAAGATAAACCTAGAGTTAGAATATATAAATTACTATTAGATATATTATTACTAAATATAGATTAGGGGTTTATACTACTATTAGAAATAGTAGATATAAAGATTTACTTAGATAATTAAGATAATTAAAGAGATAAGTATAAAAGATTCTTAAGGTACTTAAGAGTTATAGATTAAAAAAGATAGTTATAAGAAATATAATAATACTTATACTTACTATCTCTTCTTAGCTTAATACTTATAATAGATTTTTACTATAATATTAGACTACTTATTACTCTCTTACCTCTTAATAGTATAAGAATAATATAAGGAGGTGCTTATTAAATTAGAGAAGAGCTATATAGCCCCCTTATAGTATATAAGATATTATCTTTAGATAAGAGCTTATAGAAGAGCTCTTAAACCTAATATACTATTAGATATTATTTTATTTATTTAGGGTAGCAGTAAGAGTCCTAAGTTTAAGAAGATAGAAAGTAGTTATATACTATAGCCTGCTCCTCCTCTAAGCTAGGGTCCTATACACTACTATATATATCTATACTACTAGCTAGTATACATTCTAGATAGTGAGATATAAATATAAGGGGTGAGAAGAATGAAAGGAGGCTAGGAGAAGTAATAAAGGGATATAAAGTATATTTATTAGTAAAGAATCATCCCTATAACTACTGACGGGATCACATTATTAATATAATTATCTTATTAAACCTTTCCTTCTATATAATTAAGAATAAATTATTTAAAACCCTATTCTAAATTCTATAGCCTAAGACTATTATACCTTAATAAATAAAGATAGGTAATCTTATTAAGGACTATTATAAATAAATTATATTAGATTTATTTATTAATCTATTTAATAATTAAAAAATTTTTATTTTATTTAATTACTAGACAAGCCCTAATAATCTAATATTTATAATAATTATTAGGGTATTTATAACTATATTTTAGTAAAGAAGGGAGATATTCTTAATCTTTTAGTCTCTATTAGAAGTCTATACTAGCTATATACTTATATCTACTATTTATCTAATATTTAAGAACTTTAAATTTAATATATAAATTCTAGGTATAATAATAGATAATACTTTAAATAATAAAACTATAATATAGACCCTTAGAAATCTTCTAATAAATTAATCTTAATATTCTTAGTCTCTAAAATAGAATATATTACTATATCTTATTTATATTATTTAGCTAGTTATAATAAAAATTATTATAATCTTTAATTTAGAGGTTAAGAATGATTAAGTAGCTATCTTTTATAATAATATTAAAATAAAGATAATAATTTCTAAATAATTATATTTATTTAGAAAAGTCCTATAGAAGATATATAATAACTATTTATAATAATTTAATAAAAATTTATAAATTTCTTTACTAGATTTATCTCTTTATAAATATAATTAATATATCTCTATAGTAGAGTAAATTTCTTTAATAAATCTAAATAAAATACTATAAAGAGTCTCTTTAAATAATTTAAGATATTTATATATAATAAAACTTAACTTTTACTATAGTAACTTATACTCTATTTTTATAATAAATAATTAATAATTAGACTATATTAAATAAAAACTTAAAGTTAAAAAAACTTAGTCTATCTAATATTAAATAGAAGTAGATTAGATATTTAATTATTTTATTATTTTTATTTTATTAATTTATAGAGTTAATTTTAATCTCTTAAAGAGTTATTATTTATTATAATTAGTAAATATATAATAAACTCTTTTAATATCTAAAAAAAACTTAAGTAAGAGGCTTAAATTAAATTTAAATAGTAGAAATCCTTTAATAAAGTAATTAATACTATAAAGAATAAACTAGATAAGTATTATATAAAGACTAAAAGCTAGTAAAAAAATATATAGTAGAGAGGACTAGATAGTATAAGAATAAACTAAATATAAATATAAGATTATTACTTATTATAAGAAGAACTACTATTATTTTAAGCTAAAGTAACTAATTTAAGGGACGAGGGAATATATAAATATAATTAAGATTAATAATAATAAATTCTAATAATAGCTATTTACTAATTATTTCTATTATCCTTTAGAATCTTAATAGTATATTAGATATATACTAATAGTATATAATAATTATATCTTTTATAGAAATTAAGTATTATCTCTATAATTCTTTATTATTATTAATTAAAGAAAAAGACCTTCTTACTTATTAAAAAAATATAAAGAATTATTATCTAATTATTATAAAGATAACTTAGGATATTCTTTCTATCTTTCTAATTAGTATTTTTATTAAGAGAATATTTAGTCTTATATATAATATTTATTATTACTAATAATTAAAATTATATAGTAAAATAATTAAAAGAATTATAATATTAAAATATACTCTTCTATAACTTAAAGATAATAATTTAATAAATAAATATAAGTTTAAAGATATTCTATTTTAGAAGATTAAGAAGTATTATATCTTTACTAAAATAAAGATTTAATTTATACTTAGTTTATAATTTAATATAAATAATATTAAAGTAGAGAAGAAAGAGATATATTTATATATTTTAATAATTATTATTAGCTAAGATATCCTTACTTATTAAATTATTAAAAAGTCTAAGAGTAAAATAAAGAATTTTTCTTTAATTATTATTTATAATTATTATCTCTATTATCTACTAGTTATAAATAAGATTATAATAATATAATATACTTATAAATTATATAGTATCTTACTATATATAGCTTAGTATAGGAATATCTATTAAAAAATAGAAAATCTATTAGATTTTTCTAATAGAATAGGAATTCCTAAATATTATATTTATTAGAATAGGATTCCTATTTATATTAGATTAATCTAGTAGGAGTCCTATCCTATTAAAAGGAAATAGAAAGGGAATTCCTATTAGATAGAATAATAGAAAGAGAGGAAATTCCCTTCTTATCCCTAATCTTTAGGGACTCCTATATTAGTTATAGATTAGAATAGGATTCCTATAACTAAAGGTAAAATAGGAGGGCAACTAGCCATGGGAAATCCCATGGGTTTCCCTTCCCATCCCTACAGCCAGCCTAGCTAAAAGCCTTAAAATCTATAATCTAAATTTAGATAGTAAGAAATCACTAAGGAATCTAACTAGATTATAGTAGGTAAATATTATAAGGAGTATATAAGCTCTAGCTAAGATTATATAATATAAGTAATTAGAATATTAAGTATAATAATATTGCTGCCTAAGGCAGATCATGAGTGCTTAGTAAGCTTGAGCACTCAGCGGGCCCTGCCCGCTACAATAGCAAGCAGTTCCCTGGCACAGAGGCAGATCCCAAGGCATTCCTACCACTCAAACCATTAGACAGCGGCCCCGGTGAGCAGTGGACGGCTGTTATGAACAAGTGGAAGAACCCAATACGCGGCACCCAAGCAGCTGATCAAACCACTCAGAGCTGGGTCGTTATCGGACTCGGCCTGCTTGGCTGGGACAAGCAAAAGATGACTCGCGGTCCGCACCCGCAAACTGGGCCAAATCCACCCACGCCCATACCCGAATCCGCGAGAACGACTGGCGCGACTGATCCGTCTACAAATGCTCTTGGAGGCGACCCTCTAACCGGCAAGCTCCCGGAGAATCTGGTCGATGGTATCGAGACGTACTATCAGTGGTCGCCGTTTCTGAGTTCGCTTCCTGCTTAGACTGCATCGCCATTAGGAAAACCCGGACTCAACCCAACAACACCGCAACTACCTATGAGCTCTATAATTTCATGGGCTGGTAAAAGAGCTCCTGCTAATTTAATATCATCAGTTGAAATTGTGTAGAATGGGTAGTTCTTGCAGTACAATGGATTGAGATTGATCACTTTTCAACAGAGTTGTGATTTTCTACCTCTAAACTGCACCCTATTTAAGTTGGTCATCAATATTAAACCCTTTCAGTTATATCTTTTGAAATCTCTAGTCTATAAGCATGCAATATTATTATTATCTATGTTTTTAAGATATTAATATGCCTAGGGTTGAATATAATACTATAGTACCATCTTTATATTAATAGTTATAAATGTGACATCCCTAATCCCAGGCGGGTGTCCCTGTATGATTACACCTATTATTGTAGTTCTTATATAGTGAATTTAATGTGCTTATTATATATATACCCTTTCATCCTCTTTAGATCTGTTTAACTTTATTTATATTCTAATTAGTTAAGCTTTATTAGTTTTATAGGTCTTCTTATACCCGGTGAAAGAGATATTCATTACCTCAGGAGCTGTGTAAGGCTGGTGTGATTTATTATATTCAGCGAGATAAAAGTATGATGTTTTCACCCAAGGCCTATAAGAAATAGTACCATTATCTCCTCTCTAATCTAATTCATTGTACTTACAAATAAGTGGCTGTAAATTTGGTGAGTCTTCATTCCATAATTATGGCCATTAGAAATGGCCTATGACGACTATATAGTTGCGCATAGTGTTGTTATTTTTGCGGGTTGGGTTGGGTTTAGGCCTTATAAGAACCCAACCCGGTGGGTTTGGGTTCTAGATTTCTAGGGCCCAACCCAGCCCATAACCTAGTAGGTTCTAGGGTAGTGAACCTAAACAGAACCCAAAGAACCTAAAAATCACTCTCCACCTATCTAATCTAGTTAGTATATAATTAATTTTTCAATACCATACTAGGCATCTAGTATATATATATATATTATATATATAAATATAGTATATTAGGCTAAATCTAACCTAGGTTAGATGTAATCTAAATACTAAGGTATAGTAATAAAAACCCGTTTTTCAACCCAAAACCCATATAGGTTCTAGAATTAGAACCCAACCCAGCCCGTGGGCCCTAGGCCCTAGGCCCGAACCCAGCCCATAGCGGGTTTGGGCCGGGTTGGGTTCGGGTTCTAGGGTTGGGTTTAACCACACTAGTTGCGCATAAAGTGAACTGATCATGTTATATGTATAGTGAAGAGTTATAAACACCTATATACACTCAATGCAGCACAGACTAAGCTGCATGCTTTTATATATTTTAGAAAATGCAGTCTGCTTTTCAATATGGCGGCCCTTAATGATGCTGTAAAGGCAAATAAACAAACAGGTAGATGAAGAATAGGCAACTCCAAATTTCTTCATCGCAAGAAGCCCCATAAATTATTCAAGCTTTCAGCAAAAGTTGGATGTGCAAACACAGCATGTTGCAGTTTCTGATACGATAGTTTCCCTACCATCGCCATCTCCACGACACTCATCAGCTCGCCCCCCTCAGCGCCTAAGCAGGAGAAACCCAGGATAGCTCCCGATTCCCCATCCACAACTGCCTTCATCGCACCCTTCGACTCTTCTGTCTCCAACGCTCTAGCCACATAACTCATAGGCATTTGTGCAGTCATGATCTTTCGGTCTGGAAACTTTCCCCGAGCCTCCTGCTCATGCAAACCGACGTGGGCAAATTGCGGGTCCGTATAAGCGACATATGGCACGAGCCGGTCTTTCACAGAGAGCCTGGAGGGTAAAGTGGTAGAAGACAGCAAAGATGATCTGAGGACACGAAAGTCATCGTAGGAAATGTGTGTGAATGCCGGGGGCCCCTTGATATCGCCCATCGCGTAGATGGAAGGGGCGGATGTCTGAAGGAATTCGTTTGTAACAACATAACCCGCTCTGTCCGTTTTAATTCCTGCGCCCTCAGTGTTGAGGCGGTCACTATTTGGTACTCTTCCTGTTGCAAGCAAGATATGCGTAGCGCCATTCACGACCTCGTTGCCTTGACTGGTTATGATGGAAACGTCGAAGGACTGCTCGGAGGAGGTCGAAATACGAATGGGTGTTGTTTTCAAGTATACGGCTATGCCATCCTCCTGAAAAATATCCAATAGCATGTCGGCCAGCTCCTTGTCCTCTCGCGGAAGCAATTGCGGCCCACGGTGGAGGATTGTGACCCTAGCCCCGAGTCTCCGGAACAATTGACCAAATTCGACGCCGATGTATCCACCACCGACGACAATCAGATGCTCTGGTACTTCACCTAGTTCCATGATAGACGTCGAATCCAACACCCTCGCACGGGGAATCCTTTCCAACCCATCGAGTATTGGAGCCGCTGGTCGACAACCAGTGTTGATAACAATCTTCTCCCCGCTGACCACCCTCTTACTCCCGTCACCCATCACCACAGAGAGAGTCCTCTCATCGACAAAACTAGCTTCGCCCATCAAAACATCCACGCCCGCATTCTTTGTACTATTTTCATTACTGGCCCGGAACGAATGCACAATATCACGCTTGCGCTGTCGGACTTTGGCCATATCGATAGCAACCTCATTCCTCCCATCTTCCAGACCAGGCATACGGACACCATAGTCCGGTCCTCTCCTGGCCAAATACGCAACTCTCCCAGAAGCAATTAATGTTTTAGTCGGCGTGCAGCCTTCATTGACACAGCAGCCGCCGATATGTTGCCGTTCGATTAGGGCGGTTTTGTGATTTGCTTCTGCGAAGGCTCTTGCAAGGGGTGTGCCGCCTTGACCGGAGCCGATGATAATAGCGTCGAACTGAGCGCTAGTTGCCATTGTTTTGATGAAGTGGTGTTTGAGAGATCGGCGGAGGATGGGGCGGAGATACATGTTTGGGACATGACAAAATAGCTGGCTAGTCTAGAGATAACATTTATCTAAATAAGGTTAAAAAAAAAAAGGATAAGGGTCATCGGGTCATGATTATATCATCCCCACATTGTGTTGTCTGAAGCTACCCATGGATCTGGAATCCGACCGATGAGGCCGGGTCTAGATCCTCAGTTTGGCTGTCTGTGTACAGACATTATATGGATCTACCTACAAGTCAGACCCGAGTCCCATCAAAGACCTGTCATGTCAAAAACTTTCCAGCAATGGAGATAACGCGGAAGTAATAGATATAGTCCAACCCGATGATGTCAGATTTATAGGCATAATACCTTTACAGTTTGATCAAAAAGAGTAACTTTACTGCTTCTGAGCACCCTCAGTGGTGCGAATCGACATCGACAACTAACTCTCAAGACCAACATTTCCAAATGCCTCGGCACTTGTCAACATCTACACAGCACAGGAGGGTGACTGGTCCATTATGGCGCTTCTAACAACCATTGTGACTGGTGTTTCTGCCTCGACTTCCTAGCTTGGATTATAATTTATCAATTCCGAAAGCTTGTGAAGGAGAAAAAAGAACATGAGCTTGAAATGAACTCTAGTTTCCGCAGAGTATGACTGGGTGGATACATTCGGAATATATGTTAAATGGTTTAATTATGCATGATCAACCGATAAATGAGAACTAAATATAAGATTTTCTTTTCGTTTTCTGCTTTGCTTTCTACTTTTGAAATACTCATTAGAAAATGAAATGTATATTCTGTCTGATGGGTATGGGTATTGGAACAATCCAAGGCAGCTGCTGGGTACAATTATGGCCTTGAAGTGCAGGACAGACAACGCGACCTACATGTGTTGACATCTGCATGTGATTAATTGTAATAATCTTACTAGAATTTAGTCCAGGAACGCGGACTGTAGCCTATTGCCATCATTTCTGGTGTTCTCTCCTGTTTGAGAAGTATCAAAGCATCCAGGCAAATAGATCTTTAGATACTCAAATCATCACCAAGCCTTATTCCATGTGGTTATACATAGTGGGAGTGGGACCTGTTTGAGGAATAATTAATCCCACACTTTTTTATAGGGGTTTGACCACTATATATATTAATATAAATACACAGGCCAGTGCAGTCCTTGCCTAGGGTCTGTTTTTGCTTTGTGCTCAGCTGTGAATTTCAACTTGTTCAAAACAATGGCTGCTTTCCTTGCAGTTCAAGTTGCTTGCTTGGTTGCTCCCTGCTACTTACTTTGAGTGTCGTGAAGGCTCAGGGTATCGAGAGTCTTGCACCAGCCGACAATATACTCTCCCTGCCATTAGAGGCCGCATCGCAGCCTCTCCACTGGGGGTGGTAACACTTCGCCGTATTTTGCTGGTCCGCATAAACCCTACTCTGAATTATAGTTTCAGATCTGATTAGGCGATTGAATGACTGACTGGAGTTATTCTCTGTTCTGTATAGGTCCCAATGCCTTCGGCATCTCCAACGAAGTTCCAGAACGATGCTCGGTCCAGCAAGCCGTGTATGTTGTAAGACATGGAAGCAGGTGAGAGGGCATGTTTACATCTGGATACAGTGGTTTTGACGTTCCACTGTAGATTCACTGACTCAGGAGACTGGAACTACTGGCTCACTATGCAAGAGAAGGTAAGTCAAGTCGATTAGGCCCTAGTTATGGGCTCCCTAGTCTTCATAATAGGAGACTTGAGAAGTGAATTAACAGGACTGCCGCAGATTCAAATCATGGTCAAGGACCCGGGCTTCCAGGCCAGCGGAGCACTGGCTTTCATCCCCAAATGGGTTCCTGTATTGACGAACTCGACATTGCAATCGTCGCAGGACTCCATGACGGGCTTTAAGGAGGTCCGTATTTCAGATATTCCGGCTATCACCGCCAAGGCGCTGACAGATAGATTAGGCCCATGACTTGGGCTACCAACTCAGAGCTCGCTGTAAGAAAACCTAGGGATTGAAGGTTTGCTTCAAAAGATCATTTTGGGCCAACCAATACGCTTCTCCGATCAACTCGTCTCGTGTTGTTCAGACCGCGCGTGTCTTTCTGCAGGGCTACCTCTATGAGCATGATGACACCTTTGAAAAAGTGGTTAGTATTAATTCCACTTTCTCAACAGAGGCCATTGGCAATTCGCTCGGTCCATCGGACGCTTGCCCGGCTTTCGCGGCCTCGAGAGGCACCGGCAACGCCACCAACTGTCAGTTACTTCCAATATCTCCCTATAGCCTCATTAACCACCCTTTCCTTTTCAGGGGCGAATGTGTGGGTTCCGAAGACCCTGGCCCGGGTCAACTCCATGGTGAAGGGCAACCTCACCTCAGACGAGACTGACCTCCTGTACATTCCCTACCTCTGCGGATACGAGAGCCAGATCCTCGGCCGCCTGAGTCCCTGATGCGGCGTCTTCACCGACGAGGAGTGGAAGTACTACGAGTACTACCAGGACCTGGGATACTTCTATGGATACGGTCCTGGATCCATTGGGCCCGCCAAGGACGTCTCCCTCCCGTTTCTCGACTTGCTCATGACCTTGTTTGATGAAAGGGCCTGGCGAACAAGGAAAAGGCGTGAACAGCACGGCCTACACCGTCCCTGACCTGATCATGGCCTTCACGAACGACGATCAGATTGCCGAGGTGACGGCTGCCATGGGCATCTTCGATGCCGAGGGTCTGCTGCCCGACGACCATATCCCCGCCGGCTACATTTCTAATGTAGCCCATTGGATCTATATGCGAGGAACTGTGGCTTTTGAGGTGCTGCACTGCCAGACTAAAAACTATTTTAAGCCCAACGACCACTCAAACTCCACCTACATCCGGATTCTATTCAACGACGCCGTCTATCCGGTTGTGAGTTGCCAGAGTGGCCCGGGACGCAGCTGCCCGTTGGCTGACTACGCTGCGCTTATCAAGAGCAAGTATGAGGCTGCCGGCAATTTCAATGACTTTTGTAATGTTACTGCTCCCGGCCACCCGACCACTGTTGCCGGTGCAAGCTTCTTCACCGACTTGACTCTACACCTGTTTTCCTTGTCATAGGCTGCGCCTGCGCCATGGATGATGATCGGCCGGAAACTGGGTATGCCGCTAGGCCAAATCACTCCAATGTTGGGGAGCTAATATACTCACGAATCACGATGTCTTGAAAGACCGGATTTGCGTGTTTTGGATTGGCTTTTCAGATTTTTGAATATGGAAGCCCTCAAGCTGGCTATTTTGACGATTTATAAGGTCCTCCTTCTGCGCAATTGGGCTGTAATGAAATCCCCACTGTGGTCTTGACCAGCATCTACTTCGATATCGCTTCCGACCCCAAGTCGACAGATGTGCCCACCACCAATGCTAAGCGTAATCGGAGTATCGGGGCAGTTGTCATGCTGCTGATTGGTGCTATTATAGGCAGCTGGTTGAGCCACAGCAGTAGTCAGCGCTTTAGTTCTTAGCCGGACTGAAATTTCTTTCCGCCTGGTTGTTCATGAAGGATGTTGATTCAAATAAAGGCTGTCATGCGCTTGCTCTACATGCGATGTCACATAGAGTATAGAGGCCCAAGCTGATAGAAGAGCGAAGGCCAACTCTATACACATAAACAACTGATAGATTTATAGAGCCTCATCACAGTATTACCATCTATACAGGTACCTTCTCTGAGATAAGTATCTTATCCTGAGTAACTGAGTAATATTGTTTATCGGTTTAAAGGTATCAAACCGTCTAACCTAGAACAGCTTGCTAAAGGATTTATCTGGGCTAAAATATACTAACAGACTAAGGCAAAGCCATATTATTGAAGGCAAAAGAAGTAAGGTAATCCTCTTAATCATCACCATCTTCTTCTCTTTTTCTTCTTCTTTATTATATCATTTTATACCATATCATGGTATTCTTCTCGCCAAGCCAGGTCAGAGTCGATGGATTAAACGAGATGGAATGAATGGCGGCACCCGCCCCCTAAACTCACAATTTTATGGAAGATACGCAAAAAGCAAAGATTACCACTGACCATTCTACTCTGTCAGATTTGAACTGAGGTTGTTTCCTTGGTCTTTGAACCATGTTCCCAATGTGGCATGAGATTTCGCACCTGAAGGCTTGAGCCGACCACAAACAGGACTAAATCAATCAGGAAGAAAGTGTGAACTAAGCAAGGCCCTATCTAGCAAGGTTGAACAGCACTACTATTGTAGGTATGTTACTACATTGCGGTAAATTACAGCCAATGACAGCCTGAAAGCGTGTAATTCTCGCCATCAGATGACATGATAAGTCTGGAAAATGTGCACTGTCTCCTTTCAAAATGACTAGTCACATAAGGACACGGGGGATATACAAGGACAAAAAAGTGATAAGCACTCAGTCATGGGAATAGATACTAAGAGCGATACTGTTTTGTAGAATATGAATTGTTTTGCTGTTACTAATGCCAGTGTCTTGATCCCTTATCAATGGCAGCAGGATAAGTCTACTCCAAGTCTCCAACTCAGTGTATAGACGGCCCCGAATACTTTATCAGCCCCAAGGAATAGGTCCCCAACCGTTCTACCAAGCTGATGCTACTGTTTGGAGAGCATCGCTTAAGTTATATGCACGGAATTCACCAATCAGAAATCTTTGATAGCTTATCAGGACTGATGGCTGCGGGCCACTGATTAACAATTAGCTCCTGGCCGAGCCTTGTTAATATTTCTAAGCCACTGCCAAAAGTACGCTTCGAATCAAGATAAGAGGTGCTCCTATGACTATTTTCAAGACTGGGGGATATTTCACCGATATCAACAGGGTTGGAGTCGAGCTTGGGGTAATTCTGAATTCATTATCTTGACGTCTAGCTGTATCGGGAAGGTGGCCAGCTCTAGATCTCTAAGGCATTTGTACACTGATAAGCATGTAATGTGATCCTATTAGAATGCGCCCTTGATTATTATACTTCCAGGTCAAAGAATATCTGAGCTGAAAAAGAGGAGGTTAGGTGAATAAATGCAGCTTACCGTCCCTGCAACCATCAGGACTTCTACACCTAACCTACTACTTCATTGATCAACCACATACCCTTTCAGACATGCAAGAAAAAGAATCAAAATTGGCCACGCCTGCCGTGCAGGCAGGGGCAGTATCCAGCAAATATGACGGGGGCGATGCGGCGCTGGATTTTCTGGCCCGAGAGCAGGAGGCTGGAGTCATCGTCGATATCACCGAAACGAAGGCATTGCGATGGAAGATCGATCTCCATATCATGCCGCTTCTCATTGCCATCTACTTTTTACAATATCTGGATAAGACCCTGCTTAACTACGCAGCTGTCATGGGCATCAAGCAGTATTTGAAAGGGAACGAGTACAACAATCTTGGAACCATCTTCTATGTCGGATACATTGTGGCGGAGCCCATTACGGCATACCTGATGCAGCGTTTTCCTATTGGTAAATACCTTGGAATCAATGTTATCTGCTGGGGAATACTCGTTGCGTGTACCGCCGCATGTCGCAGCTATGCATCTCTGATGGTCATTCGAGTCCTTCTCGGTGTCTTCGAGGCATCAGTGGCACCGGCCCTGATCCTTATCACAGGCATGTGGTGGCAGAAGGCAGAGCAATCGCGCCGTACGGGTCTGTGGTACATGCAGATTGGTGTGGCACAGATAGTTGGCGCAGGCATTTCGTACGGTTTTCAGCACGTCCACTCTGCCAAGTTGGCGAACTGGGAGATTCTATTCCTGTTTATGGTGCGCTGCCTGCTTTGGTTGATTCTACTCGACTATTGAGCTGATGTTGTGACCTGCAGGGATGTCTTACAGTCATTGTCGGAGTTATCACTGTCTTCGCTCTCCCCGACAATCCCATGAGCGCATGGTTCCTGAATGACAAAGAAAAAATCATGGCTATTGAGCACGTGCGAGTCAATCAGACTGGAGTTGAAAATAAGCACTTCAAGCCTCACCAACTCGTGGAACTCCTGTTCAAGGACAAGGAAACATGGCCCTTATTCTTCATCACTCTTCTGTCCATGATTGACAATGGCGCCGTATCCAATTTCTCCAGCATTATTATTGCGACATTCGGTTTCTCTACATCACGTACGACTATTATTCAGATGCCTTCCGGGGCAGTCTCAATCGTCGCCACGTTTGTGGCCACCTATCTCGTAGGGGCGATCGGCCACCGTTCCTACATTATTGCAGCCCTCATGCTGCCTAGTATCCTCGGCGCGGGTTTGCTACTGGGTATGTGTCATCAATCGTACATGGACTTTCTCTGCAGGTGACTATGAAGATGAGAACTAATGGCGCATGTGCATTTTATAGGCCTCGATAACTCACATAAAGTCGGCAAGCTCTTTGGCGTTTATCTGCTCAACTCCTGTCCGGCAATGCTGCCTATCATCTACACTTGGAATTCAGCTAATACAAGTGGCTACACCAAGCGTGTAATGAGAAACGCTCTGACTCTGATGGCCTTTTGTGTTGGCAACCTCATCGGTCCTCAGTTGTTTCCAGCCAACGATGGACCAAACTACACTCCAGCGAAGGCTGTGCTCATGGCAACCTTTGTGGCCGTGGTCATCCTATCGCTTGCCCTCCGCCAACTCATGGTCAGCGAAAACGCAAAAAGAGACCGGGAACAGGCAGATTCTGGCGCTGGCGATTCTGCAGCTGATCTGGCCTTTTTAGATTTGACGGACATTGAAAACCGGCAATTTCGATATGTCTACTGATGGCGCCGGCGTCCATACTATCCTATACCTATCATGTATGAGGCAACTGTATTTTAAATACCAAAGTGGGAATTCAAGACTCCATGGCTGTAATTGTAATAGAAAAATAATACCTATAAGATGAGGGTAGCTAAAACCTAATGTAGGAGCGATGCCGCAGTCAAAGAGAATCTGAAAGCTAAGAGCTCCTCTGATTCTGCCAAACAGAAGCTCTATTCATCGTAAATAGGCCAAATCAACAGTGGCCCTTAATATTCCTCTTCTCGACCGACTCCAACTATCTAGATAAGGAAGCTCAGAAAGTCAGAAACATGTTTAGAGTTGCCAACTCCCTTTCATTTCTCTGCCCTTCTACACCCACAAACCCCCCTTCTTTTCCTTTCATTTCCCTCAACTCACCACCCCAAACCCCCAACAACCAGCACCTCTATCATTTTCTATGCCGCCGCTGTCTTCTGGAGATTGATGAGCCCTGGGAAATTCCTGTTGACAAACCCTCATCTCGCCTTTTTCTTCCTATTGCTCTTTCTATTGTAATACCACTGACTCTTTAGCCTCTTTATCTCTTCTTTTGTTTTATATTCAATACGGAGGGAACTAGTCTAGCCAAATTTCTGCTTAAATTGACCCCTTGACTGGTAGTCAGAAAGCATGGCCGGCTGGCAGTGATATAGACTTTCTTTGTGATAGAGAAGTTTTGGGGGTTGCCCTGATGCAGTCCATTGGGAAGTCAGTAACCTTGTAGTTCTACTTTCCTCAACATGTCTCTCCGTGCCCCTTACATGGTCGGCTGGGCCATCCCAGTCGGTGAGGTTGGCATCCTTCTCCTCAGTGTCAGCGGTTTCCACCGTTAGTTCTTCTGCACTGACTGGCTGCCCCTCCTCTACCAACCTTGAGATACGCATCTCCTGACGTGGGCTCTCCATTTGCTCAATCCGACACTAAGGGCCGAGGGTATAGCGTATAAATTCCCCAGGCGAAGGAAGGCCACTCTGTGTAGAGAATAGGCTGTCGATTATTCCACCAGGCCTTCAGGGAACTGCATGATTATTAACTCACCATTTATCTTTTTCCCATATCATCCCCTACTTCTTAGTTATAGTACAGTTCCTGATCACGTACCGAATCGTTTTCTTCTAAGGCTGAAGGGGGTTGCCGGTTGCCGTTCTCCATATCATCTAGTTCAGCCCAGAAGAAATAAAGTTCGATCTATGCGGGAATTAAACATGCTTCTAGCCAATCAGTGAGTGCTGACTGCTGAGCATAGATGGGGCAAGCGGAGCCTATTTCTGCTTGCCGAAAGCCGACTCACGCTGTGGTGCCTGTGGAGTTTCCGTGGAGTTTCCATGGAGTGTCCAGCGCAGCCCACATTCAAGGTCTCCGAGTCCGAGATAATAATGACAACCCGGAGAATAATGATGTTCGGATCACACAGAAATTGTTGATGTTAACGAATCTGAATTCTATAAATAATATATTAAATAAGAAGGTTGAGTCGGATTATCGGATATAAAGCCAGATATAAATATCACATTTATCCTCTATTCCTCCTTCACTTTCCTATTCAGCTTTAAAATCCTCAGTTAGCTCTATCAGGTTGAAACTTTTTCCTTTTTCTAAGCCAAAACATCTGTGCAGCTATCAGCTGAAAAACTACAATGGCCCCTAAAATTGCCATCGTCGGCGCGGGTCCCGCGGGCCTGACTCTCGCAAGTATCCTCAACCGTCACGGCATAACCCCAACAATCTTTGAGGCAGAGAAGTCTCGCGATGCGCGTACTCAAGGTGGCTCACTCGACCTGCACCCAACCACAGGGCAAGCTGCTCTCATTGCCTGCGGTCTTGAGGCCGAATTCAACAAGCACGTTCGATACGAGGGCCAAGATTTCGTTATCGCGGACAAGTTCGGAAACCGTCTAGTCAATCTTCAAGGCAGAGATACCCAACGCCCAGAAATCGACCGTCACACGTTGCGGAACATTTTATTGGATTCAGTGCCGCCTGAGATGATTAAGTGGGGTCATAAAGTAGTGGCTGTTTCTTCCGGGAGACTGGAATTTGCCAACCACACAGAGGCCGGCTTTGATCTCATCGTTGGTGCTGATGGTGTTTGGTCTAAAGTCCGCAAGCTATGCACTTATGCTACGAACTATTACAGTGGCATTAGTTGCCTCGAAATGCGGCTACGGGACGTCGATATCAAGCACCCTGAGATATCGCGGATGATTGGTAACGGGTCTTTCTTCAGCCTGGGAGACGTTGAAGGGCATACACTACAGTGCCAGCGGCAAGGAGACGGCAGTATCCGTGCCTACGCATACGGAAGGCGCCCTGAGAAATGGAGAGAAGATTTGAATATTAACTGGGATAACGCGGCCGAGGTGCGGGCCTACCTGCTTGAAATTTATGCCAACTTCGCCCCGGAGCTGAAAAGCGTCATTGCCAACTGCGATGACGACATCACCCCTCGAACCCTGTACATGCTTCCTTCGGGACTGAGGTGGCCGTCGCGAGGAGATGCCACGGTGATAGGAGATGCCGCACACGTGATGACGCCTTTCGCCGGGGAGGGTGTAAATATGGCAATGACGGATGCCATGGAGCTTGCCCAGGCAATTCTAAAGCAACCCGAGAACCTTGCTGCTGCGGTAAAGGAATATGAAACGTCTATGTGGCCCAGAGCGCAAAAGGCCAGTGCAATCACCTGGGAGAATACGATGACTCGTTTTGAGCCTGGTGGGCTGCAGAAATTCGCGGACCTGCTCAACCAAACATTGGAAAAGCAAAACAACATGCTTTTGATGGGTGATTGATCAGTTGAAGCTCAATGTGAAATTTTGACTGTGTTTGGGAGCCATCACCATAATACCGGAAAACAGTGAGAGGTTGTATTAGCCAGGTCACGCACGGTTGGGTAATATGTGAGGAAAGGTTTCAGAAAGCAGTCAGATGTGTGACACTGGCTTCATAGATATCAGTGTAATTATGTTTAAAACTACAAACTAATCACTGGTTCTGTTGAATTGATGTGTCAATCAACTCAGTCCAACCAGTGGTCTAACAGACTGTAGGAATAATAGAAGTGAAGCAATTGATTGATTGATTTAGCTAGGCAGGTCTATCTCTGAGTACTTCTTGTTCAACTACTTAGACATCAACCGTGCTGGTATAAGCGTTCGGAGCCTGATCTCTAGTTATAGGGTGGCCGCGAAAGTGGGAAGGAAGTGAAGTGACCATTCTCTTGCAGGCGGGATTAGGACTGAGCCTTCCCAAGTAGGACGTGGGAGTCCCCAGGTGGAAAATAAGGATTTCCCAGTCCTAGGTGGAAAGTCCCATATGGGATTCCTATTAGGCATAAAAAGGATCCGGCTACAATGCTTCAAACACTTGTCTGCCGTTCTACTAGGTAAGGAAATCTATACAAACTATTCCGCTCTATCTAAATAGGATATTTATGATATGACTATGCTCCTTTCCTCGGCCATGGTTGAAATTATCGCATCATTATGCAGAGGAACGCTGCAGCGCGCTTCCACGTTCCTCCGTGTAGGAGTTGGTAACTGTTACCGGAAGTTCCGCCGACTCATGTATTGAGGAAATGCTGCCGTGGTAGGTACTTCCCATTTCTGTAATCCAAACATATGATCTGTGAATATATAGGATATGGGCTACGAATGGAATAAATGATGAAGAGATTGGAGAGGATAGATCCGAAGCAAGAAGAGCATCCGCAACGACATTCATTGTTGTACCTCTTGTCTCAACCACTCTGAAGAAAATCTTTGCCTTCCCTGAGAGCATTACATCAGTTTTCTACACACACACACGATGGTACGAAAAGGCTTCCGCCTCTGTCCTAAGCAAACCATCCAAATCAAAGTCTATCTAAAAACCTGGATCATGACAAACAGGCGTTATCCGATGAAGGCCACTAGAAGTCTTCGACCGTTTCCGCGGAGTATACAATACCCCGACAGCCCGCTGTGGCTGTTTATTAGACCGCGTCCGTATATCCCATTGACGCTGTAAACCGACTAGAAGGTCTTTTGCTCTCTGGGCGCTTTTCCAGGAAAGAGTGAACTCATCCAAGGCTCTGAAACACGTCGTTAGATACAGTGAGATATTGCCTCGAGAGTGGGTGGGGTAATTCGAGACGGCGGCGAAGAGGAGGAATAGGATGGCGGAAGATGTCATGGAGACTGCTTGTACATTGATTCGGCGCAGCGTGTAGCGAGCCTCATACATATTGAGGATTTTGGAGATTGCGATGGCAGATTGGATGCACATTTTGCGGGCGTGCGTGTATCCGGGTCCTCTTGGCGGTTGCGGTTGTAGTTGGCTTTTTGATATCCATGGTCTGTGAGCGTAGATTATGTTCTGGTGGTATTGCATGCTTTGGTGCCGGTTAGATTACAGGAAAGAGAGATGCGGCAAGTAAACAAGTTACATACTGGAGAAGCAGCACATGCGGAAGGTATGGCGAGGTGAGGTCATCAAGGTCAATCTGTAAAATAGGCGGAAGGGCAGCTTTCCACTTGTGCAGCTCGGCGACGATTTTGGCATTGAGCTCTTGAAGAATCTCTTTTGAGATACTGGAGGTACCGTATCTGTTGGAAATGTCAATCGGGGCCGGGCGTAATATTGATAGAGATTCTCACAAGATATAACCGCATGGGGCCATCAGCTCGCAGAGGGAAACTAGTTGTTGGCTGATTGCGTCTTTGCTGTCCAGCACGCCAGAGCAGTGGCTGGCAGAAGACGATGGCTCGCAGGGTGTCCATCGACAATGTCCTCTGGAATCTGCATTTTGACGGGGCTTTCCAACCGTCACATCCTCCATGCTGGTGCGGAAGGGTCTACCTAGATGGAATCCTAATTGGCTACACAATAGTCAGAAAAACTACATACTCAAGTACATGTAGTGGGGAGGGCATGACGAACTGGTCAACAATGTATGCGGTCCAGAAGACAGTCCTGCGAAGGTCTGCATGGGCAGCTGATATCATCCCTGCAGACACGTAGCAAGACATGTCAATGTGCAAAGCAAGATCAAATGCCAGCCTTAATGCCGATCCTTAGGCAGCAAGTAAGTTTCCTTGAATGAAATAATTGAGGTTTCAAGGTGGACTTACCGCTATATAGCCACCCTCTTGCATCTTGTCCGTTTCCAATCTCATGGCTGCTCAAGATGACCATTGCTTGAATGGTTGCAACACAAGGAGAATCTAATTCCGTTTCAAGTATTGACTTCGCGCGATCGCCAAAAAACTCAGCAAGCGTCTTCGGGAATGTGATAATAGTCGGATGGTATCGAGTTTCAAAAGCACTACCAAGCGCACACCTTTTGGGAATCGTCAGGGTGGGTGCTTCGGAGAGCATTGGCAAGAGAAATGACTCACATTGCATTCCGCAGTGCCTCTGAATAGTAAGGACTCTCTTCCATGTTGTTCCACTTTTCTTTTGCTTCTTCGTAGATATGTCGATCAACGACATGGAATGACGGGTTCTGCCAGCTGAAATAAAGGTCGAGAAGATGATCTTCTACAGCCGCAGGAATTTCTTCCTCTGACCCAGAATGATAGGTGGGGCTTGGCTGATCGGCTTCATAACTGTCCGAGGATGGCATTTCCCTCAAATTGAAGGTGGATGTTGGGCCATAAAAACGTGTCTTCCCTCCGGCGCCAATTTTTAAGGTACCAACTCGGTCGGAGATCTCATCAACCAGGCCTTCAATGTCGGATGTGCTGGCCGGTTCCTTGAAAATTGTAGAGTCACTTTTGCTATAAAGATGTTCGATAGATTCTCCCTGGGCCGTCGGTAGTATAGCAAGTCCATCATTGGGCGAAGGGCCCAAGATAAGTTGTTGTTGTTGTTGTTGTTGCATGTCGGATGCAGAGGGTGTAATGTGTGTACCGAAGTCTAGGTCAAAAAGCCAGGCGTTGAATATACTGCCCGGGCTATCTTCTGTCCAGACAGACTGATCACCTTCAAGTGCAATGATTGAAGAGTCATTATGTCGTAGAATTGACGACAAACCCGAATCTAGTAGACAGTGACCTTGCTCAGTTAAGGGCAGACTGGTAGCATGTTGTTGATCCAAACTCCCGCCCCCGAAGGCCTCTGAAGAGACATAGAATGGGGCCATCGTAGAAGTAGGTAAAGAATACTCATCGTCCTTGACCATACTTGGAGGCCTCATGGTCGCATTATTCGGAGGTGGTGTCAGGCTAACGGCTTGCTCTGTCATTCCAAGGGCGTTGAGAATCTTTTGCAAGGTAGCATCCTTATCACCAGGCATTTTCGGGGCTTGAAGGCCGTTTTCATGAATAAATTGACATAATTGATCGACTCTGCAGGTCAGCAGCTCTATTGCAACACGAAGAGGTAACCTATCATCATAGTGAACTCTTAGTCTCAAGATGGCCCCATCATGATCATACGGTTAGTATAGTTATCTCACTTTCTCTTATCAAAAGCTTGATAGCGACATTCTTTCTTTTTGCTTGTGCAATGAGAGCAAGATGGTACTTCGCCATCACACTGTTATTCTAAAAGTTAATTTACTGCAGACTTGCAGAGTAAAGAATTGCGGCAGGAAATACCTTCACTTTGCTCTCCCGACAGGAGATGCATGCCATAGTGGCATGTCGTCGCTTCACATACTGTTTCATAGAGCTCATTATTGTGCTGTACCCTGTCAAGGTGGAAACAGCGGAAGCAGAATGCAAATGAGATCGAAAAATCTGGGGTATACAGACTACCCCGCGTTCCCATGAATCTAGTGCTTGGTAGATTGTGGAGTTCGGCTGTTCTGCGGATCCAATCGGTCATAAACCCGGCTCGGCCCCAGTGTAGCACTGACCCTTCGGTGAATGGATTCCGGGGAAGTTTCTCTTCGGATTAGAGAGATAAACTGCTTTCATATTATTGCGTCTCACCAGGCTTAATGTGAATATAATATAAGTCATGTAGTCCGGCATTGCCTGGATGGACTTTGAATTGGATCCGCTATCTCGCTCTTTCTCATAGATACTGATACCACCCCACCATCCATTTAACTCTTTTTACGATGTTCCTACAAGACTCCCAGAAAAAAGCGCTTCAGTACGGAATCACTGCTGCTTGCGGTGCTGGGTTTCTTCTCTTCGGCTACGACCAGGGTGTTTTTGGTGGCCTCCTGGACAATGAACCCTTTCTGAGGACCTTCGGCTTCCCGGGGGCTACGATCCAAGGTCAGATCGTGGCAACATACGATATCGGCTGCATTACCGGAACACTCGTCTCCATGTATGTCGGTGACAAATTGGGTCGCAGAAGATGTATTCTCATCGGCTGCGCGATTTTGATCATTGGTGCAATCCTACAAACGGCTTCATATTCTCTCGCGCAGATGATTGTCGGTCGTGTGGTCGCGGGAATCGGAAACGGAATGAATACCATCGCTATACCTATCTGGCAGACAGAAACTGCGCGGCCGAAAGATCGGGGTAAACTCATCGTTTTTCAGCTGGTCACAAATATCTTTGGCATTGTAATCACGAATGTAAGTACTCATCAGCCTCGACGACCAAACCCAATCGCTGACGAGGATGTAGTGGATGAACTATGGCTTTACCTTTATTCCACACTCGGCTGTGAGCTGGCGTTTCCCTCTGGCATTTCAGTGCTTCTTTGCCATCATCACCATTGCCTTAGTTCATGTCACACCGGAGTCGCCTCGCTGGCTTATTATGAAGAATCGCATCAGCGAGGCGCAAAACATTCTTGCTAGGCTCTTATCGAAGCCACATAACGATCCTTTCGTTACCAGTGAGATCCAAAATTTAGTTACTGCTGTTCACCATGAGGGTGAAGTGCAAAAGTCAGTGGCCCTGAAAGAGATTTTCACTTGGAATAGTAAGCAGCAAACACTTCGCCGTATGCTTCTGGGAGCTGGTACTGCATTCTTCCAACAGATGGGCGGTACCAATGTTATCGCATATTACCTCCCAGTCGTCCTTACACGATCAGTTGGTCTGAGCAGTCGCATGGCTTTGATCTTATCCGCTGTGGACTCCATGTCCCTCATGTTCTGGGGTTCAATTGCAGCTGTCCTGATCGACCGCGTTGGGCGAAAGAGGCTGATGCTCATGGGCGTGGCTGCCAGTAGCATTTGTTTTGCTCTTGTTGCTGTTGGATTGCGATATGGCGGGCCAGAAAACAAGGGTATGTCGATCATGGCTGTGGTTTTCATTTTCCTCTACTACGTCTTCTACGGGATGTCGCTGCTCTCGATTCCCTATATATACCCCGCCGAGATCAATTCCCAGAAAATGCGCAACATCGGCACGTCTTTTGCCACAACAGTCAATTGGCTTTTCGTCTACGTTGTCGTTGTGGTCACCCCTACCGCCATCCAAAATATCCAGTGGCGGTATTATATGCTCTACGCCATTTTCAACTTTTGCTTTATCCCACTCATTTACTACTTCTATGTTGAGACTGCGACATTATCGCTTGAACAAGTTGATCGGCTCTTTGAAATCAAGCATGATGCAGGAAAAGGCATGAGCTGGGCAGACGCAACGCGGATCGCTCTCACTGAGAGTGATGATTTGCAGGTGTGTGTGGAGAAGGATGCCATTAATGCAGAGCACTGCGAAATTGCTCCCTGAACAATGTTGAAATATCCGTAGAGTCAGATCATGGCAAGATTCAAATACTAGCAAGATGGATACAGAGTGGATTTGTTTGGAAGCATTTACTTCGAACGTCGATGTACATCCAGTTACTTAGTAAGGAGACATAGCTCTGCCAGTTGTCCTTTCATTTCGATTTCTACTTAGCTCGGATCCATTTCCCCGCTGAACTGGTATAATTCAGGATTTTAGGAGTCAGGTACGCATGACCAGCCTATTCGTAGCATTTTGTATCTTCACATCGGACATTGAAATCCGAAATCTTTAGCTAAAGGTCCGCAGGACAAAGGGGCTTCATAACGTATATAGCCTTGAACCCCGTCCTCACCTTTTCTATGCCTCCTCAAGCTCTTGGGACGTCTTCTTTCTTCCTTGGTATCTCAACTTCGCAATAATGGTCACCCCAAAACTTCGTGTCGGTGTCGCAGGCCTTGGCCGTATGGGTACGCATTCCCACCCTCGTGCTCTTGGCAGTACATCTAACCATAGACAGGCAAGCGCCATGCCATCAACTTCCATGAGCTCACTGCCCGCGCAAACGTGGTAGCTGCGAGTACTCCTAATCATAACGAGCGGGAATGGGCAGCGGGGAACCTTCAAGGGGTGCAAATCTTCCAGGACTACGATGAAATGCTTGGAAATGCTGATCTGGAAGCCGTTGTGATTGCGAGTATTACTGCTATGCATGCAGAGCAAGCTCTGAAAGCAATTAAGAAGGGCCTCCATGTTCTCTGCGAGAAACCATTGAGCATTGATATTGAAGTGGTATGTTGGTTTGCCACTTACCCTTATGAAGATTTAACGCTGACGAACGATACTATGGCATAGGCCCAATCAGTGGTCTCCGCATATGAGCAGTCCCTTAAAACATACCCGCAGCAAAAAGTGATGTGCGCCTTCTCTCGTCGTTTCGATGCGTCATATCGCGAAGCCCATGAGAGAGTCGAGAAGGGCGAATTTGGATCACCGGTGCTTTTCCGATCTCAGACAGCGGATCTGCATGATTCATCGGGATTCTTCGTTGAGTACGCGAAGACAAGTGGTGGTATTTTCGTGGACTGTTCCATCCACGACATCGACCTCATGCTTTGGTTCCTGGGAGAGAATCAGAAGATCAAGAGCTTGCAGGCAGTTGGCGTTTGTGCCGTTCATCCAGAGCTAGAGGTGAGCAACGATCGGGATAATGCAATCGCGACTGTGGAGTTTGAGGGTGGAAAGATAGCAGCTTTGTATTGTTCGTGTATGATGGCGGCTGGTCAGGAGGACACCTCAGAAATCATCTGTGAGAAAGGTTCTGTGAGGGTGAATATGCAAGTGAGAAAGAATCATGTTGAGATCCATGACTCACAGGGGGCCAGATGTGAGCTGCCACAGCATTATTATGAGAGGTTCTGGGAAGCATTCATCACCCAGGCCTATGAGTTCACAGCTTGCTGCCTCGATAACACCCCACCCCCAATAAGCTTGCAAAGCTCCGTCAAAGCGGTTTCTATCGCGCAAGCATTGCAGCGAAGTCTTATTAGCGGCGAGAAGATTTACTTTGATGGAAGAACCATCAAAAACTAGATTGCACCTCTTATTACCCAGTATTAACTTGTCCTATGGTCCTCGTCGGGTGCACAGATAGCATGGATGAGTTCAGCTTCTTAGCCAAGATAATTATGCCACTTTGTATATTCCACTCCAAGAAAGAATACTACGTAGACTTTCGGGTAGAACCAAAAATAGCTTCGTGATGTGGGGGTTTAAAATCAATCATCCATTGCCGAGAATCTTAGAGTGGTTCCAATGTCGTTGACTTGTCTCAGACGTCCCCATTAGCATCTCCAAGTTCTCTTGCCCTCGGAAGAGCTACAGTCAACAATTGGAGCTTGAGTGCTTGACAGGTCAGCGTTAGGTCTCCGAACCGAGCACCTGGACCCCATAGCCGGGGGAATTTTGCCGAGGCTACTGATGCTATACAGGCTGATAGAATATGTTTCATTTCCCATCATGACAACATTGCAGCTGCACAGGAATATGATTTCCGATAGGCCCTGCCGGACTTTGACATGGAAAATCTTAGACGAGTAGAGAACTAGACATCACATGTGAGTCAAATCTCCATGAAGAGATCTGATCACTTCATCTCACCTAAGAGACTACTGAATAGCCAATTGCCATATTGTGAATTTCCATGTAGTCTGACAAACCCAAGTCAAGTATCTCCTCCCAGAAGTTGATGTATCCGTACTGCTAGTTCGTCAAATAGAGGCCAACATGAAGGATCAAAAGAAACAAATCTCTCCGCTGTAACTCTTTTCAAAAATGCAAGTATTCTCTCAAAAACTACAGAAACAGGTGGACATTGGGCAGTCAGAGCTACTGTATCCCGCCTGACTAGATTTCAAACTGCTATATGAGAGCCAGACACACCGAAGAGTATCACTTCTAAGCCCGTATGTCTATGAAAACGAATAGCATACTGCCAAGGAATTGAACGGGCCCTAACGAGTGAACTAAAAACACAAATTCGGAATGCTGTTATGGCAATTGGAGCAGCCTCAATACTTTGCATCCATGTCATACACATATAAACACTCCAAACCTAGAGGGGAATCCATGGAGAGGAGCTATCACCATCTCAGAACCTTCATTGGGAAATACTCATCAATGAGTTCAAGATAGTAAGGCTAGAATCATGTTAGCACACAGCTGCGAAAGATGGTGATGCTTAATCCTCACCTTCAACTCTTCAACATTTGGCACCTCATCACTCTTGGAGTACAAGTCATACGGATTGAAGGCCCGTACAGCTTCAAGCATCTTCTGGTCATGCTCATTCATAAGCTCATGATAGGCGTTCTCGCGATGCCATGGATAAAACGAGTGGTACCGAATCATAGCGAGTCCCTCCTCAGGAATGGTCGACTGACCCTTGACGACATGATAGAGGTATTCATCATGTCCCCAAGAGAGCATAACATTCTCTAGACCACAGCCAGGGGAATAGATGCCGAACGTAGTGCTGTAGATGGGGTGCTCGAAATCCTCATTCGTGCTGAAAGACTCAGTCCCAAAGATGATTCTATCATCAAACGCACACCCAACGGGGAAGGTGTCTCCCACAACGTCCCATTGGCCCTGAGCACCGAAGAAGAAAAGGAGCTTGCCAAGATCATGGATCAACCCAACAAGCTGCATCCAGCGTGGCTTGCCCTCTTTGCGGATAGCTTCGGCGGACTGGAGCAGGTGTGTCATTTGGGATTCTTGGGTGTCGGGGTCACATTCATCAATGAACGTGTTCAGTTTTTCCATTGCTTCCCAAACAGTCATGTGTGCGCGGGTCTCATTATGGAAGTCATTACGGGCCTTCAAGTTGAAGGCCACTGTTTGTAAGCTGTGCTGCTGAGCATAGAAATTCTTGACTCGATCGCAGGCATCGTTGAACTGGCGGAAAGTTGTCTTGTCTTTGGCTTTGTCAAATTCGGACTCATCGTACAGGTCCTTTGCGGCTTGCTTTGCGTTTGCCTTGAGGACATTGACGGCGTCGATATTGTCCGAAGTGGCCTCAATATTCGTCGAAGCTGGATGAAGGACATCGGATACCATTTTGAAAACACTTGATTGTCAGCGAAATATGGAACAAAACTGGAGAGATGAGTGATCATTCAATGATAGGGCTCGCCTCGGACGTTGCGCTGGATTTATAGGATCCATCATTCTTGAAACAGTAGCAGGAGGCGGAAAACGCTTTCCAGGAGCAGCCATTGGAAAGTAATCTGAGTGGTTTTGAGAAGACAGTCTCATTTCAGGCTCTTGGAAAATGCAATATAGTTCTGAGTAACGCTGATACCTCTTGTAGAGACAGAAAATCATGTCCGGAGAATAACAACCGCAATGACATGAGACCTCTAACATGAGGAAAAGCAAAAGAACAGGTTTCATGATTCGCCTTATCATATGTATGATACCTGTATCTAACAGTTGATATTAATAGAATCTCAATCTTAATGTTTGCATCCTATATGACTTCACCTTGAGAGTTACATAGTCAGAAGACCCCCCAACTGCCGCGCGGAGAACAGAACCCGAACTCACCCCACATTTGCTCCCTGTTATATACTTACTGCGTGTAGCTTTAATAATAAAAGTCCTGCTTTGATGGCTTCTCTTATCTTGGTGGCCGAATTTTTGTCGTTATCCCTGCCCAGACGCCCACATCATGCTCTTGAATAAATTGGCTATCGCCAGCTTGTCTCTGGGCCAACACCCTTCTCATCACCTGGACCACAAAATTCAGGCTGCGGCTGAAGCCGGATATAACGGCATTGAAATTGTCTATTTCGAGTTGGAAGCATTTTCTCAAGCTCAAAACATTTTGATTCTCGAAGGCGCTGAGAAGATCCGCGCGTTATGCCAAAAACTCAACTTGGACATTCTGTCTTTGGCACCTTTTGAGAATTACGAAGGAGACAGATCGCCCCTTAGTGCCAGATTACGGAAGGCCAGGCATTGGATTGAGGTCGCTAGAGTCCTTAACGCGTCATATTTGCAGATTCCGTCGAATTACAAACCAGACGCTATCGGCGATAGAGACGTGGTCATCAGTGAGCTAAAGCAGTTGGCTGATATCGGAAGTGAGGAGCAGCCGGTTGTATCGATTGCATATGAGTATTTGTCCTGGGGAACACATTGCTCTACATGGGAGGTCGCTTTGCAATATGTCAACGAAGTCAATCGACCAAACTTCGGTCTATGTCTAGACACGTTTCATGAAGCTACGAAGCTATGGGGCGACCTTTTCGCCGCGTCGGGTCGCTTCCCTGACTCTGACAAAGCCCTTCGTGAATCACTCAATCGCTTTGTTGCCGATTGCCCCGTTGAGAAGATATTCTTTCTCCAGCTATCTGATGGCGAAAGATTCGATCCTCCATTCTCCAAGGGTCACCCGTGGTTCGTCGAAGGAGAGGCGCCGCAATTTACTTGGTCCAAACACGCACGACCATTTCCCTTTGAACATGACCATAGCGCCTATCTGCCCATTACCGAGATTGCCGAAGCTTGGATCCTTGCGATAGGTTTCAAAGGCTGGGTGTCGATGGAGATCTTTGACCGCGGCATGCGGGATAGGCGCAGTCAACCAGAGACTGCTGCAGTGAGGGGAATGAAATCATGGAAGACTCTTCAAAAAGAGCTCGAGTCTGTATCAAAAGCATAGAATTCACAGGAGCAAAAAGGTTCCGTGCCATGCCTATTCCTCGAGGTCCAAAGTTGCAAACTGATAGTTGCGTTGAGTCATATATATATAATTTCAACTAGCATAGTATAACTATTGAAGATATGAACTTGGAAAAATTCCATACACTGGACAGCAACATACACAAACAATTCTCAAGCCTCTTGATTCCGTGACAGTCCATTTTGTAGAAATAGTCCGCCGTAGCAAGCGTGGGGCATGGTGACATGACAAGGCTTTTCTCAGGGGGACGCGTCCGTCGCGATGGATTCATATTTCATCAAGAACTCTTTCTTATCCTGCCAGCGTCTTCCCACTTCCCACCACCATGCTCTTACTACTTCCACGTGAGCTACAGTTGAAAATTGTAGACTTCGTTTCCCCAAGGGACCTACCCTCCTTTTCGTTGAGCTGTAGATATCTTCAGGGACTCTGCGGCAACCACCTGCGAGAACACAAGAAATACAGAAAACTGCAATCTGACGGTCTCTGCTTTTTAACCCCATCAAATATCCGCCGTTGCGGAACGAATGAAGCGTTTACTAAAGGTGCTCCGCGATTGTTGCTTGAGATCGCCCAAAGTCCCCGTTTGGCCCCGTACGTGGAGAAACTGGCCCCGGAGTCCTCCAGCCGTCTACACAACCTATGCTTGACCTGGGATTCTAGTTTAAAGTGGATTGAACGGCTTGTTCGAGCATCTCGCATCGTTGAGGATGAAGAAGTCGGTGACTGGATGCATGCAGTAGCCACCGGGACTGGGGGGGCTGCATTGGGACTTGCCCTTGGACAGCTGACAGAGCTGAAGATGATGGAACTGGAGGTGAACCCTTACGATACGATCCTTCCCTATGTCCCTCGCGCCGTGAGTAGGCTGGCAACAAGGTCTCATAGAGGACTCCAGGATCAGCCCTTGTCGGGTTTGACTGATGTGCGAGTCAACTTCTTCTCTCATGACTACGATGAGCAGGAAGGCGACGATGAATGGTCTGGGTCCGAAACTATTGAGGATAGACGGGAGCAACGTTTACTGGCAGTTCTTAGCGATGATCGTTTTCAGCAGACCATCCGCCTCTTAACTGCGTTGGCTCGATTGCCAACTCTTAAAAATCTCTCGCTCTGGGATTATTTCTCACAGCCAGTTTGGCAAAACGATGCGAGTGCGCAAAGCTCCATCACATATGACTGGGATGATGCAATGGAACCGGCGTATCCCCTGCCACCCCCAAAGTCCGGGCTGGAATCAGTCGTTGTGGATCGGGGTAATATCTCCGGTCGCGCCTTGTCCAGGATTATCGACGGATGTTCCAGCCTGAAGCAATTCAAGTATATGGTTTTTCACACACCAGAGGTATTCGGGCAACGCCATCGAGATGTACAATATCGAAACCCTCTACCCGACATGACTATTGAGGCCGTGTGTATAGCATTGCTTACCCATGCTAAGTTTAGCCTACGGCACCTCCACATCGAACTCATGGAGTACGGTTCCATATGTGGCTGTCGCCACGAACCCTGCCTGAACCCATACCGTCCCTATATGTCGATCAACCCAACCGCGCCGCCAACGACAAACTGGAGATGGAATGAATTCACCCAGCTAGAGCGGCTCACACTTGACATTGATCTGTTTAACAATCTTGAAGGAAACGGATGGCTGCCGTTCGCGCAGACCCTTCCCGCTTCCATTGAGGACGTCGTAATTCTGGCTCATCGCTGCCCTCCAGGGGCGGATACGCTGGACTTCCAGAACATGTTTCGTGATTTTGACCCACAGAGCTTCCCAAACCTTCGGTCTATCAGCGCATGGCATCGAAATTACAGGGACTCTTATGAACTCGGACACAATGGAGCAGAGCACATTCTGGTTGTCTACAGACTGGCGCTTGAACGCGCTGGAATACGGGCAGAGGGGATTACAGAGTACGCACTGAGCAGCGATTGCTTTGCAAAGAGGAGAAATCCTTATCGCCACAAGTCGCAAGGGATCCAGATGAATCAGTTTGGGATGGATGACTACGATCTATATGCCTTGCCAGAGACGGACCTCGAGGGGAGAGTAGTGTTTGGGGTGTACCATACTGACGGCAGAAGCGACGTCTACACCGGGATCACAATCGAAAAGGTCTAGGATTAGCTGTCCAATGGATGAGAGGAATATAGGTCTCATTTCTTGATCATGCATCCATGGGCAGTTGTCAGCGCCGGAATGGCCAATCTCAATTCATAGAATTCAGACTGCATCTTCTTCGATTACAAGGAGTCCTGTTCTGTAGCTCCCAGTTATAACCTTCAGAACCTGAGGACCTGATGTGATAGTCATATGAGGTAAAGATAGACACTCTCTGCATATATCTGTTCATTCTTCGAATGGTCTTAGTTGTTTATGCTAACTATTCTCCTCACTGCTTTGATAAGCTGGTGTAATTTGGCATAGCTGAAGCTGGCAGTGACTGGCTGGCGGCCCTGGCCAGCTTGTATTCCATGGATAAAACCTACTGAGGAAGAAAAGTAAACCTTGGATCAGCCCCAGACCGCAATTTCTCCAACACACGTGGCTTCGTGTAACGTCCAATGACATCAGGAGAAGCCAGAAGATTAAAATCATACTCGCCGCCTCTCCCAGCGGCTTCGAGGGCCAAGTAGCCAGGTGCATAGAGTTCGACATCCTCCTTCCACTGATCACGGTCGCATAAAACCATATCATTGACGAGTTGGTTCGCCGCTTGAGCATTACAAAGAATGTCAAGAATAGGAAGGTCCATATCAAGCCTTGGAAGTTTCTTTTAGCATACGGAAAGTAGAAGAAAAGGACAGAGGAAAAGCTTACGGTGGGTTCTGATGTCTGTATCCACCCATGCTGTGCTTGACTTCGTCTAAGCCTTTCCTGAGCGTAGAGTACCACACATGTGGCTCCTTCATATTGAAAGGACGAATAAGCACAGAGTCCTCAACCGCACCATTGTCCTTGAACATCGTCAGTGCAAGGCGACCTGTTTCTAGCCCATCTTCATCGACAAGCGCATATGGGCCTGGATTCCCGAGGTAGAGTACAGTCCCGGTGCGCGTAAGATAGATTGACCCGAAAAGGGCGGCTTCAAGATTAAGCCAGGCAGGAAAATCTTCAATGGACAATGTGCTGCCAGTAGTGGCTGGATTGACAACAGTTTTGGAAGGCATGTAAGTACTCTCCAGACAGTGACCAACCTCCATATCATATCGATATAAAAGAATGACGAATTTCACCCACCGGGCCTGGTTGATGGGATTCATTGCATCCACTGGCACCAGTGAAATGACGCCAGTATCGTCACAGGGCTGGCGGGTGTCAAGTATGCGCTCCAAAGCCTCGGCTGGGTATCTCAATCCTTCGTCGGGTTCACTGTATGATTGTTTCCCTTCTGTGCCGGGGAGCCCAATTGGAGCTCGGTCATGGAATGACTACACCGGGAAGGTTAGCTGAAACTCAACCTGTCAATGCCAGTTCGGGAGACATTACATCACGGAAATCCTGTGTGGCCGAAGCCCAATGCTCGATGAGGGTTCGCCGTTGTCGCAATTCATACTCATCATCATCGTCAGGGACGGCGACAGCAGCGTTCGCACGCGACACCCAACTCTCCTAATCTTGCATGTTAGTCTCTCAATTGTCTCTAGATATAGAGGAAAGTTGTTTACTTGGACAAAGAGGAGCCACCCCTTGACCTCTTCCTTGATCTGGTCAAGGGACAGATCGCTCTCGGGATGGGGTCTGATAAAGCGAGGAATGCCACCTGGCCAGTGCCGGACCGGTCTTCCCATGCCTTTGGTTATTTTTTAGGGTTTATTTATTTCACTGTAATCTGTCTCCTGGGAAAGAGATCTCCTTTGCATGAGCAAATAAAAGTCCAGGGAAAAGGAGGCGGACTCACTTCACCCAGAATTTATTTTTTAGTGGTTCTATCGGCTCCAGGAGTGGGCCGTTTCGTTTAAAAGCCACAGGCTCACAGCACCACTAAGGATACACAACGAATCTTGTGTTAATTGCTAAGCTTGATTGGTTCTGCTGCATAAACAGCTAAGCTTTGTCTATTTATGGTTATTGCCACTTACTATCAACGGGATTGACTAAAGTCCTAAACTACAGGGGTTCGCAAGACACTTTCTAATCTCATAGATGGTTAGCTCTTTGGGAAAAGTCATGAAACCATGCTCTGGAGTATTCTTTTGCTACTGTTTCCCTGATGTAGTTGCTTATGCTTCTCACACATGTAGGATGGTAAGTTTGGAGCGGATAACAATACCATGCTCATATCATGGTATGCTCTATCTATGATTCCATGCAACATGAATGAACCAAACTTAATCTCCAAAAAAGAGTGCTTTCAGAACTAAATCTTCCCACTCTACCATATGTTGAATATGACTAAAGCGGATAGATCAAAGTACAACATCCACATCCACATCATACCTTCAGTCCTTGATCAAGATAACAATGAGCAGCCAACTCTTCAGCAGTAGTCGCTGCGGCCAGAGCCACCATCAGTGCAGCCACCGCCACAGTAGGTGATGAAGGAGATATCACCATTCTCGCCACCATTGCAGTGGAAGAGGGATTCACGGATATGGGCGTCGTCAGTGGGCTGACCGGCAGCCTGAAGGGCGCCATTGACTTGGGCTCCGTAGTTGCCTATTGAGAATACCTCATTAGGTATGACAAGTCTGGACGGGAGTGACACGTTCACATACCAATGTTCAAGAGGTTATAACCACAGTAGTTCAGTCCAGTCTTGCAGTTGTTTGCGGCGGCAAAGGGAGCCAGTGCAGCAAGAACAGTGAGAGGGAGAATGGCAATCTTGACCATGATGGCGATGATATATATGAGTCTAAAGAGACAGAGTCTTCCAGAGAGATTGATGAGGATCAGGATTGGAATCAGAGTGAGACAGATTCGATAAATTGAGAATGAGATAAAAACCCAGGATAGAGGCAGATTTGTCCTCCTTCTTATACCCCAAGGCTCTCCAACTTCAATCCGGATCAAGTCATATCTTCCCATATCAATGAAGTCATCAAGGGCTGATCAATACGTTGTAGCATGGGTAGTTGGACGCCTGACGCTCTTACCAATTGTCTGTTATGCGTGGAGAGGTCAGCAATTTGTTGTTCTCATCACACTGGTGTTTAAAGGGTCCACCTTTGGATTCTGAGCTCATATTCTTTATGCAGTGTAACCTCCTGAGTCATTTCCACCATATACACAAGCATTGGCTGCAATGGTGGAGAGGACTTCCTATGCTTGTCGGTATGATAGCTGGGCAGATGAACAAAGGCAATGGGTATATATCCCCTCCCCCTTCCCAAATCTCTCCTGATTGAAAGTCAACATCGTTAGCACGTCAAGTTGTCAAGTTGTCAAGTATACTCTCGAGGTTCAGGTATCACTCTGTAGTCACCACAGCCTCAATGTAATAAAATCAGGGCCTGTATGGTCCTCTTCGCTTGGCGATCTCTACTCACAAAAGTACATGATTCTTGTACCATTAGCAAGCGTCTACACGCTCCAATGACGCTGCTGCTAATTTGTGGGGATCTGCAACTAAAATAGCCACTTTCTGGATCTAATCTGTAGCCCCAGATCAGGCCTCCCATTCTTGCTTACGATCTGCATTGGTAACTTAGGAGGGTAGTGTTTACTGTTTAAGCTGATCCCTGCAGAAGACTGACGGGGATCCCACCAAGACCAAGCCAGGCGTCCAGTCCTCACCAATCCGCCCGTCGTCTGCGCCTCTCAAACGCCCTAAGGTCCCTGATCGACGTTGAAATCGCCCGGTTCAACCTGGTATGTGGGGATGTTAATGTATGTCAGATTTTGATGATCAACAACACTGAGGCTGAGACTCCATTACACATAGGTATGAGCATGGCAGGCAAACCTGTGTATCCCAAGTCTGTTTATGATGATCATAGTTAGTTTGAGATGGGCAATGGCAAAAATACAGCTCTTTCAATACTCTGCTTTACTGCCATCATTTTGAGTCTGTTACGTAAATATCTAAGGACAAAAGTACTCTGTATGCAACAGGGGCTACTACTTTATGACCCATCTCTTCCTACATGCACTGATGCCTTTATGGCCCCTATTACCTAATATCAAGTCAGTTGACAGAGACCGACTTTAAGGCAGCAGTAATCGGGAAGGAGACAAGCAAGGTTAAAGGTTTCGGCTAACCTATGGAAATAGAGGCCACTTCTTAACAGTACTTTAGAGACCGCTGGCTTCTGGGATGTTACACAAGGCCAAAAGGCCAACATTATCCAGAGATGCGAACTGCGAAGCATCTCTCGAATCCGCACCCATATAGTAGCACACAGGGGAAGTTTCTTGGAGACATAGTATAGAGCAGCTTTATGAACGACCCAGGTCTTACAAACCAGTGCAACACACCACCCCCGCAAACAAGGAGACTGAATCACTAAACAGATCACTTCACTTTGGCAATAGCGGTCACGCGATCAAACATTTTTCAGGATGACTAAACTACCCTGGAGGGGTTGTCTACAGGGATTGTAGAGGGATGATTGGATAAGGACATGTATTACTACTGTAGGTGCCTAGTCTATGTTTAACAACAACATGATGATATCTCACTTAGCAATAGATTCACCAGTTGTTGTCAGTTACTTCTCTAACAACTGGATGTTTGCTAAGCTGGCTTGGTTCTACCCCTAGTCCCCTACTATTAATTATCCTTAGCTTTTAATTAAGTAGATCACTAACTGAAAATGTAATTAATAACTTGACTAACCCTGAAATCTGCTAGATAAAATTCTTTTCCACATGTCTTTCGTTTTGGTCCTCCCTTCGTGACCAATATCAAGGCTACCCAGCTATATGGAGTAAAAATAGCACTGCAGGTCTGTGGTAAACCAATCTAATAAGTAAATTTCCATCGCGGCTTCAGTGTTGTATCAAGTACAGGCTTTAGTGGTTAAATCAATGCTGATCACCCGCGAATGAGGAGTTCTTCAGTGTCTTCACTCCCTTGAGTCCCTTGGGCTAATGTCTAAAGCTTGCTGCTCGCCAAGAGGAAGGAATCTCGTATTCGAGCGGCCTAAGCCTTTCACTATACTCTCTTCAGGCCAAGCGCGTGGACACGAGACTGAGGACAGCAGAATTGAGGGCCAGTAATGTCATTTAAACGTGATCATTGCGCCCAAGTCGTTTTATTCTTCTTTCTATCCTGTCTCCATCGCCAACACGCACAGCTTATTTTGCTCAAGACTTCATCAGCCTGATCAGTCCAAATGGCGGATATCAGTGAGTTGGCAGTTGAGTTGGTTGGAGAAGCCCTCTCTTCTGGGTTGGTAGATCATTATGTTAAGGTGCAAGCATTAATTTAGTAACAGAGACCCCCTCTCCGCCGCTGTCAAACTGCTCGTTCGGGGAGGAGTAAAAATCACGCAGTTCTACCTCGACCACCGAGCCTGTCAGCAATTCCTTGAGGAGATCAAGACACTTTTCATCCGACTGACCAAGCTCGGGTATCTCACGCCGCTGGTGCCTGCCTCACAGGAAGAGGCCAAAACAGGCCGGGTCGGATGGATAATGACTCCAGCCGGAGTGGAGACATTGTTCTTCACCGCGTACGCAGACATCAGCCGTGCGCGCGACCGATTCGGACTTTCAGCCGGACGCCTCAAATCATTCGGATTGCAGGAACCGGTCATCGTGAATCTGAACTCCCCGTCCAAAGGCGCCGCCATCCGCGAGCGCCTAGGAGCAACGTGGCCGGCGGAGTATCGTGAATGGATGTTGCAACGCATCAACCCCTTTCAGTTTATGCCGACTCTCGCGAAGAATGTCCTGGGCCGGTATGCGCTCAGCATGGTCCGCAAGTCGCTGCGCTCGCCGGCGCATCATGATCTCCTTCTCGCCCGAGTCCTCGGCCTGGCACAGTTCTGCGGTCTGGGAGAAGTGAGTCTGGCCGACCTGATTGAGCTGATGGCCCACGCTTGTCACTATGAACGAGTGGCAAGACGCTACATTGCTGCCGTGCTCGGGGTGCATTACACTGTCTTCACGGGGTACGCGTTGGCAGACAGTTTTAACGGACAGCTGTTGGGCAGTCTGGAGAATCCGTTTGAGAACTTTGCCGAGCAAGCGGCGAACTTCTACCATTCACTGGTGCAAATTGGCGTTGTGGAATATGGCAAACCCCGGCTCACCCGAGCAGAGGACATGCCAAATGTTAAATTTAAGATCGACCGAGGAGCAGGTCCAAAGCAAGGTGAATCCATTTACATGATATCAGGCTGGGCCGAAGCGCTTCTTCGTCGGCCGCGGAATCACCCACATGTCCGCTCAGTGACCAAGGACTTCACTATCGGACTGGCAAAGGATGTGGGCAAGAGCTTCGTCCCTTCGCCGCTGCTAAGAAAGATGGGCAATTTGGGGCGGAACGTCTTGAAACAGGACGTGCATGGGAACAACTGCTATCATTCTGCCGAGCTGGAGACGATTGCCGTCAGTATCAAAAGGACACCACGCGGCCAGCTGGTGGGGAAAGTATCGCAGTTTGGCGACTTTCGGCCAATTCCTTTTGGTGGGCAGGGGGTCTTTGGTGTGCAATGCGGCTGCAAGCAAGCCGATCCTAAGAAGATTATCCAGGGGTCTAGTCTTAATGGTTGTCCACTGGCGAGTATGTACAAGTATCGAGTGGATGAGAAGCTGCAGATTGGGTATGACCAGACGGTCTACCACTGGACGGCCGGAGACCTGCCTATGATCCTCTTCTGGGCAGACGGGCATGTTACAGGGACGTATATCCAGGTAGCTGGGGAGTGTGTATATTGCGCCACCAGTCGAGCCTTCGGAACGGGATGTAATCTCATCATAGCGGGAGGATGGTGAGCGCAACCGACACCCAGCTTTGTGGAATCGATCTACTGAGGTAGACGTCCTCTGCATCAGGAGGTAGTACAAGGAATACGGAGAGAGAGATGCCGACTTGTTGACCGCGGCTGAATGAGATGCATACACATTCTTAACGAAGACGAATATCGGTACTAATCTCAAACGGACTATAGGCCACTTTCGGCTGGCTATTGAGCTTGCTGGTTTCGACGGCGTCGAGATCCCTGGCGCAGACGACTATCTACTAGATTAGATTTTTCATAATAACATTAGTTACTTGTAAGTATGGCAGTGGGCTGTCTTCACGGCAAAAGTCTTCTCAGACCATGGGACAGTCTTTCCACAATGATTGTAAAGTCTTCGGATGTCGTCCATGAGCGGCCCACCACTTGCTCTGAATGACATGCAGCCCACATGGGAGATATCATAGCTCTAGCGACTGTCTGTACGGACGATGTTGGGATGCCATAGGGTTGTCAAGGGTGTGATTCCTGATTCCATATTACCGCTGAAGTCGAAATCGGACCTCTGCAGAATGACACTCACCACGCCTTCCGCCCCTTTGGCACAAGGACCCGAGAAATCACAGCCACAACGGAACATTCATTGGAAGGGTCTTGTGGTTTTCCATGACATCGAAACTGCTCGATGAATGACCCGCTAACTTGGGCTTGCGGGTAAGAAAGAGCAGCATATCTCGCGTTGCACGCTGAGACATATCCTCCTGAAAGACAGAAGTGAGACTGTGCTTGGCCTCATTATCGGCAAAGAGGAGAGAGTCCAGGAAGTGACGATGCTGGAACTGATGCGTTATGAGGCCCGGATGCGCCTTAGAGGCTGGGGTACCAGTGATCTCCTTCAGGTCGTGGATGAAAGTGACTCCACTGTCTGGCCTCAAATTGGTGCTTCCCAAGAATGTAGTCATCGTATGATCCGCTCCATCTGTGTGCACGCCTTCGAGAGTAGGCTCACCGAGGATATCCTTCTCGGTAAATGTTCGGATGTTAAACACGTTGCAAAGAGAATACGGGCTAGAGTAGTCCAAGTGAGCACGAGGTCTGATGTCGACTTTGTTCATAATGAACGCCTTGACCACCATCAGGGCTTGCAGAACAGTGTTGTATTGAAGGTCACCCCTGACTTCTGGGAAATCGCGGGCTAATCCCGAGTCGTGACGCTTGTAGTCTTCTTCCACGGTGAGGGTGAATCGTTGCTTTCGAAGCCGCCGGATTGTTTTGTTCTCGAAGTCGAAGCAGAATAGACCGTTCCTGATGGTTCGATAGTTTACTGTGGGGTCATTGCCCAGATGGTCGCTGACTTGCTGGAGGGCATCAAAATCCTCCGCCTGGGCCCCGAGTGCTTTGAGGATGGGAATCAACCATCCACCCTCCATGAAAACAACCCGATCTTTGGTGTACCTAGTTCTCATCTCCAGTAAGCTCGTCATGGCGGTATAGAAGCTGGCGTCGTAAAGCTGCTGGCCCACGTCGAGATTGACGGGCATAGCCGATACGCAGTACCTCTTCATTCCATTGAGAAGGGCTCTCGCAACACTTTCAATATGTTCAGACTGCACACCGACGGATATTCGCAGGAATGGATCTGTGTCCTCGAAAAATGCGTCCGCCTCGAAAATCCGGGTCGTGGAGAAGCCCAGGCTAGCCCCCTTGACGATATGTACACCTTCTTCTTCCGCAGCGCGGAGAATTTCGTCACAGCAGCGCTCCAAGTTGGGCTTTTTGTTCAAGCCACGTCCGTGAAAGCGGACTGTGACGACATTGCCCCCGTGTCTCCATCCATATTCGCGCCAGTGATGAGGAAATGTCACCTCGGCCATGGTTCGGCTCCCGACATCCAGCAACCGGTGCAGCTTCTCAGCATTGTCTGTCAATCGGGACATGCGGAAATGAAAGACCTTGTTGTCAATAGGCGGAAGGAGAAACGCATTTCGGGAGTACAGGACGGTTCCTGTAGTCTGACGGATCAACTGTATTGCAGGCACCAGGATTTCCGGCATTACAACGTATCCGCACATGATGAGGTCCAGGCCCAACTGGATATATTTGTGGGCACTTTCGTAGTAGAGCACCTTTGGGCAGTGAGGCCCATTAAACCAGTCATATACCGGCGTTCCACCAGACACCAATGTTCCATCGATCACAACCAGACGGTCTGCCCAGCCTTCTCTGTTGGACACCAGGTGGGCGAATCGGCGTACGTCAATAGTGTCCAGTCCAACTGTATTGGACATCGGGTCGAGAAAAACAGCTCGGGCATTATGTCTCTCTGCAGTCTCAATAAGGTTTTCTGGGTCAAAACCTTTCGCATTCACCACAGACAAGAATCTCTGGGAGCGCATTGGCTGAAACGATTCAAAGTAAATGTAAGGAGAAACTACCACGACATCACCATGACGGAGTTGCTGGACTACGTACTGCTGAATGACGGTAAATGCCGCCATGCCACTTGACATCAATAGAAGCTTCGGGTTTTGATTCGAACCCAGCTGCAGTGTATCAAGCAGTCGTTGTTCATGGTCCCGCACATCCGGCGACGCGAATCGGTCGTAGTTCACACCTCGGGACTGGTAGTAGGACGGATCGAAAAACCAAGGAATTTTAGATCCGTCATATGCAGGGCAAGCTCGCTCGAAGAATGACCATAAGGTGGATTGAAGCTGTGCAAGTGCCCTGTACCGTTCTTCGACCTGCCAAACTTCCAACCCTCTTTCCCACCTATCGATTGGGGGACCGCCGCCATTTGACGGCATCAGGGCCATATCAAACGCGGCAGTGAGTTTTAGAAGCTTTTCATAGTCGTCCAAGAAAATTGACTCGCACCATTCATCCCTTTGCAAGCCCAACTCTTTGCACATTGCCTTGTACTTGTCGAATCTATTCTTGAGGGCATTGCTGTTTTGTTTGAACCGCGACAGTATCGTTCTCCAGACATCGTGCATGGAGGATAGCGATGAAGACATCTGGTCCTTGTCCACAGCATGGTGTCCATTGATAACCGGCAAGGTTTCAGATGTAGTTATGGACTGATTTGGGAGATTGATCAATTGGTGCTCCTTGTCTCGAGCATGATGTCCATTGACAATTGGGAGATTGATTAATTGGTGCTCCTTATTTGGAGCATGGTGTCCGTTGATGACCGGCAGGGTTTCAGGTGTCATCTTCATAGATGTAATAATAAGTCAACTTGGGAGTCCAATCAATTGGTGCTATTGTCAGAATTAATGACACAGTTACCAGTTCCTTGTGTTGGGGAAGTTCTACTTATTATCTGAATATGTGTGGGTGGGTGCTTTCATTCTTCAGTACTAGAGTGATTATCACAGTTTCACCCAGCTAGAATGTTTGATAATCTTGATTCATGAAAATAATTGATTAAAATCTAAACATAATTATCATGCCCAGACATGTATGAAAATTACAAACAAGAGCAAGGTCTGTCTACTAGGTAGTTGAACGCCATGCAGAGGATCGGCAAATATTTAGTACAATACCAAAGGACCCCTCGGCAAGATCGAATCTTGGCCATGTTTATTAGCTTCGATTCATCTCCTCAGACTCAGACACTATATTAAAGTTCTACTAGTACTGTACCTCCATGATCCATCACATTGCTACACCGCTACATTGAGAAGGCATGGATTGCATCTACACGAGCATTGTCAAACAGACGTCATGAGCTGCAGGTTGATTTACAGAATCTTGCCGCATTTTACCTTGATTTCTCCGCTAGACCTCTCAGGCCCACAGATGAGTGGATAAATAATAATAGGAAAGAGAAGAACGTGGTCCACAGCTGAGTGGGCCATGGGTTGAATGGGCCACCCCAAAACATACCAAACGATGACATGTATTTCAGACAATATATTAGAATTATACCAAAAATCGAATAAAATGAGAAATTATGGTTAAATTACAGAGACAAAACTGGCATTTACTATGCGTTTTGGGGTGGCCCATTCAACTGTGTGGCCAAAGCAACCATAGGGCTAATGTGGAAAAGCGTCAGGAAAAACACCCATATTGCCACATTGCCATATACATAAGATATCCCTTATCTTCTACGGAGTAATACTATCCATAATCAGGACTACACTCCTATTGTCTTCTATCACCCTATCAGTTCCACTTCAATGACAATGAAATACCTAATAACAGGGGCAACGGGTGGTCTGGGTGGTCACATCTTGGATTATTTCATTGACAAAGTCCCCTTTTCTGACTTCGCCGCTTCTTCATCCAGCCCCAGCAACAGATCCCTGTTTGAGAGCCGGGGAGTCAATTTTCGTCATTTGGATTATGAGGACCCTACCACCCTTAATACATCCCTAAATGATGTTGAAAATTTGCTTTTCATTAGCACTAATGCAAACGTGGTCGACGTCGAAAAGGTTATGAGGCAGCACAGAAATGTCGTGGACGCTGCCAGGCAAGCCAATGTTAAGCATGTATGTTGTTTTCTATACTGTCGTCCTTATATTACTCTGAGTCTCTGACTAACCAAATGCACAGGTTTGGTACACGTCTCTTCCATTTGGTGGGCTTACGAACGACTCTATAGTTTCGGTCCAACAGGCCCATTTGGCCACTGAGAGGATGCTCCAGGAGTAAGGCACCCTAACCGATCACACCTCTCATTAGATCTGATCACCTGCTTAACTTCATAGATCTGGACTTACGTTTACATGCATTCGTGAAGGGATTTACACTGAACGCTTCCCGCTCTTTCTCAACTGGTACCCGGAGACGACCAATATTACTCTCCCAGCAGATGGAGAGATTGCATTCACGAGCCGTTTAGAGCTTGCCGAGTGTACAGCCCGCCTCATGCTCCACGGTGGGTTTGAGAACATGACGATTCTCCTCACAGCCGGTGAAACTATCACAGCAAAGGAGCTGGTAAGCGTGATCAATGAAACCACAGGCCGTCATGTGGAGCTCCAATATGTGTCGCCAGAAGAATTTGTGCGCGAAAGTGAGCTTCATGATAAAGGGGGAAAGTCTCGGGTGTTTTTCGAGGTACTAGCCTCTCTGTGGAAGGCTGCTGCCTGCGGAGAGCTTCGCACAACCAGTGGTTTGATGCGGGAGATTTTGGGTAGAGATCCGATGACTCCGCGAGACGCTGTGAGACAGCTGCTGGTAGAGGATAGGGACCATACTTGGCATCAGATGTATGCTTCAAGATGAGCAGATGTTCACATAAATGGCCACAAGGCTACAGAAAAGTCTGGACACATTACTTGGACCTTGTATAGACATCTCTTTTCTTTTTCTTTTTTCCCCTCCCTTTTCCGACAGGGCTGTGTTTGCATGGGCTATCCCACTGCAATCATATATGTAAGCTCCATGATACATTAGGAACTCAGGACCTAAAGTCAATGATCCGTCTTCAGTTTCGCGTTCCCTCTTTGTTTTTGTAATCTTATATACCTTCTTTACATATTCATGATTATGGTTACTTCAGTTGTAGGTGAGGGATATATGTAAGTGTGTTCTATCCAGTGTGCCCAACATGGACTAATACTCAATGCTACGTAGATGAATTAAGGAAATTGGTTTGCTCCTTGCGAGCATCAATCGTGGAAAAGCTGACCGAACGGAGCAGGGAGATATAGCCTTAGAAAGAGCCGATCCTTTATTCGATTCCATTATCTCAGTCCTGAAGATAGACAATTCCGCTAAGCAGCCGAAAGAAACCGATATGGCAGGGTCTGTGTTTAACAATGGCTCTCCATGGGAATACATCGCACCTGGAGTGGTCTTCCATTATACCGCGGCTGAAAGCAATCTCTCCATCCGATCTTGGAGTCGTTGAGATTTGCAGGGTAATCCATCCGGATAGTTCTGATCACAGTGGCCAAGACAAGATAGAGTTGACACCAGGCCAGGTTGATCCCCACACAACCGCGAGGGCCTTTGGAGAAGGCAACCAGATACTTGTCTGAGACATTTCCTAGCCACCGCTCTGGCTTAAACTCATCAGGTGCATCATAATGGTCTGGTGACATGTGGATAAATACATGCGATGTTCCAACACTTGTTCCACCAGGTATATAGTGAGAATCAATCCACGCGCCACCGGCGGGAACAACACGGGGCAAAGGCGCCACAACTCCGTGTGAGAGTCGGAGCGACTCTTTGATCACGGCAGTCAAAAGCGGTAATTTCTCCAGGACCTCAATTGGAGGAACTGGTGCATTCACTTCCTGCCAAACTTGAACAATTTCCTCCCACACATTTTTGTAGAGGTCAGGCTTCTGCAGAATTCCGCTTATACATTGGGTCATCGCGCTGGCTACTGTTTCGCCGCCGCCAATAACAAACGTCTGAAGCTCCTCAATGATAAGTTCTTTACTCAGCTTGGGCGGTGGCATCTCCTCCGCAATTTTGGGCGACGACGGCACGAGGAAAGCTAGCATAGTGTCAGGCGGAATAGCATGAGGCTGCTGAATTCCCCGAGTAACTCGGTCTGCCACCATGGTTCCGTAAGCAGCAAATTCGGCTTCGCTTGGAAATGTGACGATGGATGAGATGGAGTAGAGAAGTTTTCTTAGGGTTGGGAAGCTTTTCAAAAGGACGTAACTGTCGAGGGCCTCGTCCAAGGCGAACAGTAGTGGCGACTCAAAATCGCTCGCTTCAAGAGTTCCGAAGGATATCCCCAAGCATATGTCTGCCATTATGTCTTGGGCTAAGCTGCGGAACGCCAATGACATGTTCGACAATTTCCCTTCCTTGTTCTGTCTATCGAGGTGATTTACCAAGATACCTATCTGAGCCATAAAACGTCAGTTATTGCCATCTTGCTCTAGAAGTTTTAAATATGATACCTGTCGATTGATGGCCTTCTGCATCCGTTGAACACTTTGTCGCGAGTAAAACGGCCATATAAGATCCCGTCGTTCTTTGGCCAAATGGTAGTTTGTGAGCCCGAACGTGGAGGATCCATCCACGATAGCTTTGTACACTTCAGGGTCCTTGTCCCATTTGGACCTCAAGTTATAAATATCCGAGTAAGCCTGTACCGTGGAAAAATGCAACTTTACGGTTGAATTAGTCATTAATGCTGGGTACAATGTCAAGGATTGTACAACATACGCGATGCGGTCCATATCTAACAATAGGTCCTGTTTTCCGTCTTAGTCTTATTTTTCTTGGGACGGGGGACAGAAGTAGCATCATAAGCTATGCATGAGACCACCTTACCATGAGTCTGATGCAGATCAACCAAAATATCCGTCAAAGACTTCCCCAGAAGGCACTCTTGATAAACCAGCCACCAGTTAGAGACAGCAGCTAGTTTTGGACCGGGAAACTTGGCTAGAGGATGCAAGACGGCGAGGAAAAACGCAGAACAAAGCCAATAAACCGCGAGTCCTGCCGCAAGTGCTATCGCGATAGATTTGACCTCCAGGTGATGGAGGTCCAGGTGATGGATGGTACGAAAAGAATCCATACTTGTGTTGGTAGGATGTCGGTATGGTTGCTTGCCGACGAGAAACTACCCCGTAGAATGTGATACTAAACCGGAGCTTTTCCCTATTTATTATTATTCATCAAGCTCTCTCCCCTCGTCGTGTTGCAAGCGATTTAATATTACAATACTGGAGTTTCTCAATTATACAGAGAAGTGAAGTATCTCGTAAAAGGACGCACATGCATCGAATGGTGGGATTAAGGTAGATATATCTCAGTCGTCACGGCAAGCCCTGAATCAATAGCTGTATTTTATGCGACTTGTTTGTCGTTTTCTCCATGGAAGTCGGGATTTGAAATTGATAGCTGTCCCTCTCAGCTGCCGGACCTGCCTTCAGCTGCATTAGTAGTATGCACATACTTGTTGTGGCTAGCTGATAGACTCACGAGGATCATCCATCATCGACATGACCCAAGAGATATATGTATTTACAATCGCCAGTAATACATTTAGTATATAGTGGGTCAGGCGGCATATCAGAGATCGACGCTACCCCTATTAAGTGGCGTAAGTGGCGTAGCTGAAAAGATGCAGATCGCTAATGTAGAGTTCGTCAGGAATTAAGCTACCCCACTGGCTCGTTCAGCTGCCCCACCCGGCTCGCGGGAGTAAAGTTAATCTAGACTCTAAATGAAGTCAAATCAAGGAATGACCTCAACTTATGTTCATGATGGCGGGTTCTAGACCAACAAGGTTACCACTGCGAGCGGAAGACCGTATGGACTAGTAAATCAAATTGACAAATGAGATGAGGATTAGATCAAGGGGAATCAACTTGGGTGAATAAGTTTATTGATTGAGGAAAAGGGCAGGTTGAAAGACCCAGTGGACGGTGCCAATACTCGGTGTTGTTACGTTGTAACACTTGAATTTATAAAACATAAAGAAATATGGGCATATCTGTAATTACCTACTTGCTAGCAGTACTGTATGTCAACACTCCATGTCTTGACAACCTCGTGGTTCCGCCTGCATTTGCCCCTTTGACCATCGGTACGGCTTGGGTTGCAGTTTGAGGGATTTCAAGCCCGCCGGAGATAATTCGGTCTAATGATGTGATGTGGACTATCATTGATTGAAACGTGGTCGATGTCATCACAAGATTTCGGCTCGGCTATCTTTGCACATACAGTTGTGGAGTTCTATAGAGGAGTTGATTAGTTAATCACCTATAGATGAAGAAAAAAATAATGTATGAGAAATAAATTAGACACTATGCATATTGCTTATATCCAAGATCATTTGAGATACTAATGCTAAATACATATCTCTTTACAGCATAACAAGTTTCCAACCACCTCTTAACCTTATCACTAACCTGTGTTTCTGTACAGAACACAATCCAACACCCAAAATTCTATATCTTTTTCGTAACTTTCACCTTCACTTCCCCTGTTCCCTGCTTCGGTGCTCCAGTCAGTCGAACATGATGCACTGCTAGATCATCCGGCGTAGTGTTACATATCTCCATATTGAAGGTGCGAACGAGTCTGGCAAGGGTCAGGTATATTTCCGCGTACGCCAAACTACAAAGGCAATATCCATTAGTGTTTGCCCTTAGCTCAAACCCCAAATTGATAAAGGGAGCATTATGCATTGCATCATACTTGATTCCGAGGCACTGCCTAGTGCCCTTTGTAAAAGCAACAATGAACTTATCGAGGTTGACACCCTCCTCAGACGCCCTGACCCAGCGGGCAGGGTCAAAGCGATGGGGGTCTGGAAATATGGACGAGTCCAAGTGGACAAGGACAGTACATAGACTGACGGGGGTCTATGTGCACACCAGGTTAAAGAGCTGTAGTATAATATCACGAAATGCATGAGACTTACACCCGGTGGTATTATATAGTCACCATACTTCAAGGCCTTGTCACTCGAAACTCTCGGGAGCCGTATTGCTGGGCCATGGGAAAGCCGAAGACTCTCTTGAACCGCCCCGGTCTGCCAAGTCTGGTTATTCATTCTTTCGATTTGACTTTCCCTCCTTTTTTCTTTCCCTTTCCCCTAAGGAAGAAGAGAACGAAAAGTTGCGACTAAAACAGGGATATAAAACTCACCAGATAAGGAAGTTTTTCTAGTTGAGACTGGGCGTATACACCGTTCGACACATTTGGCAAAGTGTCTAACTCCTCGCGCAGCTTGTTTAGGATGGTCTTGTCATTCAAGATATGAAACATGCCGACACTGAGAGCTCTTGCCGTTGTTTCGGTGCCTGCAAAAATGATCGTCGTACCTTCGTCTCCTAGACGGTCAAGTGTCCTCTCCTGAGGTGGAATGGTCGGATCTTCCAGTGCTTGGACAATCACGGCCTTGGCTGATTCTTTGCTGCCCTTGTCAAGAGACGCGCGAATGCTGTCTTTAATCTCTTGCTGAGAGGAGACGAGATATGAGGCCCCCGGATGAATCAAACGCATGATCGGAATAGGCAACCTCTTGATGGTATCCGCAACCCACGGAAAGAACCTAGTAAAGTGATAGAATTGAATAAGCCCTAAAATGGCATCTCTCACTTGGAATCTGAAACCTTCATTCCCAAGATAGTCAAAAGATTTGCCATAGAAATACTTGGTCACGATGTCCGCGGTCAGTGCGGCAAATGCAGCGTCTAAATCAGCAATTTGTCCACGATGCATGGTCTCTTCTAACCGCGAACACAACCGGTCGATCCTCTCGTGGATAGCTGATTCAAGCCGAATAACAGCAGCCTTCGAAAAGTAAGGGCTCAGGATCGAACGCCGTAACCGATGGACTTTATGGTGTATAGTAGCGAGGCTGGCTTGCGGAACCGAAAACGCGGCCACTGCAGCGTGATATTTGTCTGTGCTTCGATGATTTCCAGCGTAGACTGTGCTGTAGTAGTGCGGATCAAGAATGTGGAGCTCGTTGGCATTTACTCGAACAATAGGGCCTGGTCGAAGCAGTATATCATTGTTAGACGACGGAATGCAACAGCGTTGGTCTCACTACATACCATATTCTTGGTGCATCCGCTCCATCTCCCATAAAAACATTCCATCTTTCACTACATCATAGTAGAACTCATAATAAGGACCGATGGCTGCTAGCTTCGGTCCAGGGAAATTTCGTAGAGGGTGCAGGTAGAGGTTGTAACCAGCCTTGAAGAGAACATAGGACGCCAAAGCGGCAAAAACAATTCCTAGGGTTGCCAGCCCATTGTGCCTGTTTTCTGAAATGATGTCCAGCATTGCACTGTTATCTTGAGATCAATACAGCGTGCTTAGAGGAAGTGACAAGGCCAATGTTATGGATTATCAACACAGAGAAAGGTGATGAATTGAAGCTCAAGGTTTACAAAGGCATTTATTAGCCACTTGTCTTACGTTGTCTTACACATAATACCAAGATCAGTAAAAGATCTCTCCATCACCAAAGATGCTACTACCAGCTATGGATGCAATTGAAGGATTGCAGAATTACAAATAACTCGAACCTGCAGACAACTGCATACTATAATACAGACACTTACTGTACACCTGCAGGTGGTCAGCACGAGCGGGAGAGAGTGGAGCAGAAAGAATCATTGATTTAGTTGAGGGAAGACGCTATCTCAAGACGCTATCTAGCTGAGAGATAACCAAATATGGAGACTAGATTACGGAGAGTTGTAATAATAATATACATGCTATATCACACAGCATTCCTTGGTGTCTGTACTGCAGTACCTTGGCAGTGACCAATAATAAAAATCATAATAAATATATACTTTCACATCTTTGTAGATCAGGATCGGTGCATTAGTATCAATATTCTTCTTTTTCCATATCAGTAAGTCAGCTCCATACGGTTTGTAAAAACAGAAATTATGGATATGATGTCCAATTGCCACAGGGCATAATTTACGGCCTCGGAGCTCTCATATCTTGGACATATATTGGTTGAATGGAACTCCGCTATTTGGACCCGAACAACCCTTTCTGTTTCTGGCTCTCTTTCCAGATCTCCAGCGCAATGACAGGCAATCAATTCCCCCTCAATGAGTACATCACGGCTCTGGCCAAGTTTCTGGAAACGATCGATTACCAGGACGAGAATTTCAGCCATGAGCAGCGTGTGAAAAGCCTACGATATGTTTATTATCATACAGCAAAACATTTCGACCAACCAGTTGAAAAAGCTGCGCTGAAAGTCAGTGCCAAAAGGCTGCAGGCCGTCATGCGAACTAGCACTCTTGTTACTGTGTACTGCTGGGCAAAATGTCCTCTTGATGTCATGGTTGGCGTGTCTGTGTATTTTGTGTATATCATCATGCTGGATGACTCGAGCGATCTTCCCTCTGCGCAGATGGGAACTTTCTGCGAAGACTTGATCAAAGGGAAGCCTCAGAAGCATATCTTCTGGCAGCGCATGAATGCGCATCTGACAAACTTTCTACGCTATTACGGTGGTTTCTGTGGGATCACAATCTTCAGAAGCACGCTGGACTTCTTCCAGGGCTGTTGGATCGAACAAAACAACTTTGGCGGTTTCCCTGGGTCGAGCTACTTCCCACATTTTCTTCGTCGTCTGAACGGACTAGGAGGCATCTCTAGCGCTACCCTCTTCCCCAGCTCGGAATTCGACGAGGAACTTCACTTCAAAGAGATTGTCACGGCAGTTGCACAAATCGAACCGCAGCTTACGCTCTGCAACGATTTGATCTCATTCTACAAGGAATTCGACAGCCCAAGAGATCAGATAAACTTGGTCAGCAACCTAACTCACTGCAACGGAGTTGACTGGGAGGTTGCCTTTGAGCAATTGACGAGTGATACAATTCTTTATTGCGAACAGCTAGTGAGTGTCTTTAAGGGCAAAGATCCCAAAGTCGAGGCTACCGTTCGTGCTTTCGTTCATGGATATGTGACCTGGCATCTGTGTGATCCGCGGTTCCGAATGGAAGAAGTCTACAAGCAGGCTGGGCAGAGTGAGGCCGATATGAAGTTCCGTCGATATTACGAGGAGGCAACAAGGATAGGCGTGATTGACTTCGAGCTCTGGGCTAGTCAATGCGACCTGAAGAGCGACAGCATGAAAGGGGGACTGGGACAACTTCAAGTGATGGTTTCCAAAATGGCAGGACCCATTTTCTTGACAGCATTGGGCATCCTTGGCTTAGCGGGCAAATTTACCAGGTGAAGTAATAGTCGAGGGAAGTTTTGAGGGGCCAATCAGGCATTTGCCACTTTTGGATGATTTTCTGGCTTTTTTGTACGCAGCAGTTGATTTATCTTATTGCTTTTCTCCAAGTTAAAGCACAATCAGTACAGAATACTAACAATTTGTTATTGGGATTTGAACATCAATATCTTCTGGCTAAGGGCACTACAATCGAGATAGAGAAAGTGAATGACACTATTATAATTCAATCTAAAGAAAGACTCAATCTAAAGAAAGACGCATGTTTGCCGGCCCCAGGAAGCCAGAGAGGCTGATCCTCCATGCTGGACAGTTGAATACTGAGATTCGATGGATCAAGCTACCATCTTACTCATCTACCTCAAAATTCTCAATTACAATAACTGACGTGCCCTTCGATACTAAGAGGTACTAAATGCCAAATCAATGCATGATGTCTCGTACAGTCATTTCTTGGGCATCATCTAGTAGTAAACCACTTTCTTTCCTAATGACTCATAGACTCGCTAGTTCAGTCGCAGCCAAGTCAAAAGCATCAGAATATATAGATTTACGGTAGTAAATTAATACCGAGCGGAAACTGAGTATGGATTTGTCTGACTATCTAAATGAGCGTATACTACAGTCATAGTGATACGACTGTGCAATAAGACAAGGAATACTGAAAGAGGTGGGTCAAAAAAACAGAAAATGGCGACGACATTTGGTGGCCATATCAATGAATCATTCAAGAAGATTCGTTTGCATACCGAACTTCTAAGCCACCAGTCATGAGTTGATCAGAATCAGTCACATTGTCGAACCAGAGTGCTCCTTCTTTGCGGCGCTTCTCGTATGGAGCGGCATATCCCTCTCCAAAAGGAGGGTGGTTATGATATGTTGTCGCGCACCAGATTGCAAATCCAGTTGCAAGATCCTCTTGACACAAGAACCAGCGGCGCAAGTCAACTGGAACGGTTTCAGGAGGGTTCTCTGAGAAATAATCCTCTTTGCGATGAAGATATTCCTTTTCCAACTCAAAGCATCTTTGCTTGAGCCAAGATTTGGCTTCTTCAACCGACAGACCTTTGAGCCTCTGGAGCAGAGGAACTCCGTTGATCATGCTGCGACCTTTGCCGTAGGTGGAGTGTATCTCTGCCTCTTTATCATAATGATAGTAGTCGTAGACATAGCATGAATGAAACCAAAGAGGTAGAAAGATATCCCTAACAGAGTCCAATTGCTCCTGTGTTAAATCCAACTGTGAACCGAACTCAGCGTTGTCACATGCTACTCTGTATTAAACCAGTTAGTAAAATAAGGTCAGGGGTGTTGGAATTAATGAGTGACTTACGGCCAGGCAATGTAGTTTGTACGATCCAAGGCGTATTCTTTCATCGTTTTGTACTGGGCCATTTTGGGTTCCATATCGGTTCCTTCGACTAGCGCAACAAGGGACTTCACACACTTGGGTCCGAGTTTCGGATCCAATTCGCTGAGAATTTTGGGCCATTTGGTCATCGTCTTCTTGTAGTTCTCTTGCCAAACCGGGTTGTTATACTTGGGATCTTTGGGGACAGGGTTTGCATGAAGCGTAGCGCCCAACTACAAACAGAGCGTTAGCGACCAAGAAGAATCAAAAGGAAATGAGATTGAATTATGGAGAAATGCAATGGGGGGGTTTCTCACCATTTCCGTCATCTGCTCTTCGAAGCCTTGATGGATTACATCTCATTAGCAAATCTCTATAGAACCATGGAATGTCCAGCGAAAGTTTTACATACACTCATAGAAACTCAACACTTCGTTCGTATAGGCCAGCATAGCGACTCTGTCTGGGAAAGCCTCTGCAAAGGTGACTGCTGCAAAGTTGCCCCTAGGCCCTAAGGCTCCTGGCATGGCGCCGACATTGTCTTTTCCGAAAACATCGATTTGGGCTTGGATCGAGGCATCATCCGCGCGTTGAGCATGCTTGCTGATATGGGGTGGAATCACTTGAAAGAAGTAGATTGGGTCATTCTCCCAAAGCTTGCGATCAAGCATAACCGAATGTCTTCTGAGTCCTTCCATTTTGCGTAGTACCGGGGCTTGAGTTATCTTGGATCAAAAATTGCGGAAAAGCTCACTTAGGTTGAGAACATATAGGAAGAGCGGGGTTGTACAGATAGAGAGAGGGAAATGACCAGACTCAGGTTTAAATAGGAGAAGTTCTGTCACCATGGGCGAGCATACTTTACCTGGTTCATGTAGGGTGATGTGTACTGATTGGTTAGGATAGTGATCCTTCTATTGAAAATAAGCAGCAGGATCTATACGGATTACTGACTCCAGCCAAGAAGATGAAGGTTGGTATTACCTTGAGTTACCAAGTTACCTCTTTGTGTCCCAGCTGATCATCGCTCTCTGATCATACAAATCTCACGATGACTTTTAGCTCTGGTGTGGGGCAGCTGAACAGGCTCATGCATGATACATTAGTTCATACTCCATAGACAACTGTATAAACATATTAATATGACCAGTCACTGTACTCACTTGAATTGAGTTTGTCCTAATAACAGTTGAAATTTCAAATACAATGTTATATCATACTAGCTACCATGGTGTGTATTAATGCAATATCATTACCAGATCCTACAGGAATGAAAATCACTCTACTAAGGCTCGCTACAACACCATGTAGCCCGCTGGGGCGCGCAACTCCCCGCTCGAAAGTCCCGGAGCTTTCAATAAAAAGAGCCAATAATGTGGACTCAACCTTTTATTCTTGTCTAGACTATTGTCGAATACAATACGGAAGACATGAATAGTCCTGTTGCTGCATATGTGGCAAAGGATGTTGTCACTCCTTCGTATTTTGAGCACTTCTACCCTGTTGTTATCTCGCTATACAAATATCAGACCACCAGTTGACCTAAATCCCTGTACATTGGGTCGGCACAGCCGAGGGGACAGTCAGATTGACGGAGGGCTCACGGCAGCATTTGGTCGTAGGTAGATAGATATCCACCGCAGGGTCACTGGACACGTATACTATTTCTCTGTCGCATTGGAACCCATTAAAACTAGTTGATAGACATGTTGAATATGCTTGTGCGCGATACATCAGTCCATAGACAACAACGTAAGAGTATGGAAAGAACTCACCACCCATATCGGGAAAATAGAGCCAGTCATCAATTACAAGAGATTTGGGAAGGGCCACAGATTGGGCCACGCAGTCTGTTCCATCACATGTTGGGCCCCATATGGTGTATCTCTCATGCTCATCCTTGCTGTCCAAAGGATAGAACTCTCCCGATGCACGAAGAATCTTTGGCTGCGGACCAGGCTCAAAGATATTGCAGAGGAAAGTGCCATATACACCATCATTGAGATAGATCATGTGTCGACTTTCTTTGTCCTCATCATTTTCGGCAGCATCCCGCCGCCCAATGATTCCGCAAGCCAATGTTAGGGCGCCGGCCACAAAATAACGCCCGGGCTCCGCCACGATTTCAACATTGATGTCGCAGAAATATCTGCTGATACACTGACGGATGGAGCTGGCCATAGCATCGAAGCGATGAGCTGAGAAACCGCCACCAATATCTAGCAGATTCATGTCATGGCCGATACGCAGCCCAGCATCGAACACGTCGCGGGAATTTTGGATGGCTTTGTCAAATGCAGTTGGGTCTTTCGCATTAGAGCCAATATGGAAGCTCACTCCCACCACAGAGAGGTCTAGGGACTTTGCGCATTGCAGAAGCTTCAACGCAGTCTCTGAAGATGCGCCGAATTTGGTGTCCAACGAATACGAGGCAGATGGATCGGAGGCTGAAAGTCTCAGGATTAACTGAGCATCTGGAAGCCACTGCCGAATTTTGTGGAGTTCCGCCACATTATCAAATGTCACTTTCCTCACCCCAGACTGTTGAGCATATTCCAAGTCAGATACTTTCTTGCACGGGTTTGCAAAGATAATCCTTTCTGGTGCTACTCCTTGCAACATCACCAGTTCTATCTCAGTCCGTGACGCGCAATCAAAACCGCTATTTAATGCAGCCAGAAGCTTGATAATATAAGCATCCGGATTGCACTTGACAGCTAAGGCACCATTGTCAGCCCTGATAGCCACAGAGGGAAAAGGAAAATAACAGAGACTTGAATGGGGCAGACAAACCATAAAATGGTTTTATGTGTGGTAGGAGACTTGTCCACCGCTGGTACTCATTGTAGACATACCCAAGGTCCATCACGCAAAATGGTTCAGACCTGTACCTTTGGGATGGCTGAGACAGCTTCTCCTTCAGGGCTCCAAGGACTGTGTCATTTGTTTGTTGCATGCATGTTATACTTTGGCAAATACTTCCTTCTGAGAACCAAGTTTCTGAAGACTTTTCCTCCGTCTTGGCTGGCATCTTTCCCCCTGTTCCCCAAATATGGAGCATGATCAGTGGTGGATGGATGTCCAAACGAGGAATCAGGGTTTATGAGGTAACATAAATCGGACTCATTGACCCAACAGTGAATATTTAACTAGGTTTATGTTCCCCTCATGGTGAGATATATTGTATTGTGAGATCTCCCATCAATCCTGACTGAAGTTTGACTAGCCATCAGCATCCCCACCCACTTCTATTGCCACGCAAGCTTGAGCATCTAGTAATCCATCCAGCTATTGATCCAGTGACTGGTAGTAGATTCTCTAAGTTCATGCGCATCGTATCCTATTCCACATTGTTGAAAACTAAATCCTGTTCCCATGTCAATTTTTCTGTTTTCAGTGTGGCGTCGTATAGTGATACAGTGATACTGCATGATCAGAGAGAAACCAATAAGAAGCTAGTCCACTGCTGATCCCGTAAGGGCAATGTGGGGAGTAGAGAGGTAACATACCCGAATCTTGCTCTTACAACACAGTACACGGGCTGTCATGACATGCCTATAAGGTGCCTTCTTGTGCTTTTCCAGCTTGGTGCATTAGTATATACATTAGTATACATTAGTTCAGATTCAATACTTCATACATCCATAGATTTACCCATGGACCTGCAGAAAAGCATTTAGCCTTATAAATTCAATAAATTACTGTTGAACAATCAATTGTACACCCACAAACCCAGGTAATTTGGTAGTAAAGTTTATGTCACTGGTATTTATTTTTTGGTGGGTTTTGGATCAGACCCCAGAGCTTGAAACCCACCTGCAGGGTACCTTAAGGGCATCATTGATTGGAGAATAGCCCATCTCAGCTGGAAGAGCTGAAAGAGTTGAACCGGACAGGATCCAAGAATGGCAAATGGACGGTCTTTACTCCCTTGCCGGCGAGCCATGAGTTGAAGATATGATATATCCTGTATAACTTTAAAAATACTGTGGAAACAGGGAAACCTTTTAAGTTTCTGGTAGATCTAGTATAGATCCATGGTTATAGCTATGAGGAACATTGCTAAATAGCTCCTGTATATCCACCATATTCTTAGCTCACGGTCCTCCCATAATGTACACATAGCTGGAATTATAGAGTATTTGCGGAGCCTTTGCTGGGTACAGATCGTACATCTGCATGGAGAGTCAGTCTTGCCAATCTTCGAGAAATGCCAGTAAAATCAGTATTTAGAAAATCTCATTGCCTCGGCCCGCTTTAGGACACCAGACTGGATGGGTCATTTCCTTCAGGGTCTTGGAAATAAAGATAAATACTAGATGGATCCTTCTACCATCATCTGTTCAATCATTTCGAATTCTGAATTGCATTGAGCCTTTTCATCCATATATCTCAACTCTCTCGTACTTCTTCAGCAGAAGTAAGTCAAAGAGTTCCCTCACCCCATATGACCAAATCACGCTAATAGTACGGTAGAACATCTCGCCATGTCTGAATTCATCCCTACCTGGAAGCAGCCCAGCCACCCGGAGTCGCTCCAGGTTATCAAAGGAGGTGCACCATACGCCTCGAGTGCCCGCTCATTGGTGGCATTGCCTGCGGGTGCACTGTTCAGCAAGATCACCACGGCTATTCCTGCGCCCCAAAAAACCTATACGTCTGTGCAGACCGGACCGGGCCTGAATATCGAGCTGTGTTCCGACCTTGTCTACTGCAATCACTCCTGCTCTCCCTCCCTCGAATTTGACATGTCAGCATTTGAGGTCCGGGTCGCACGGGACCGACCACTGTCAGTGGGTGATGAGTTGACGTTCTTTTATCCAAGTACAGAATGGGACATGGTCCAACCGTTCAACTGCACGTGTGGTTCTCACAACTGTCGTGGACTCATCACAGGCAGTAAGGATATGGACGAATCCGTTCTCAACCAATACTGGTTGAATCCGCATGTGAAGGAGTTGCTGGCGGGAAAGAAGATGACCATGGCCACCGAAGCTAAGGAAGACATTCCCGTCAGAGCTTGAGCCGACGGCATATGCCGGAACTTTTGGGAGGAAATTTGCGAGGTCAATTTGCTTTCTATTGTATTAGAAAAATATAGAACCTCAAGAACTGCTAGAGTTGCAGCGTAAGAAAAGAAATTGAGATTCGAATATTATTGAATATTACTAGGAACCATCTACAGATATGGACCAAATAGAATAATGACTGCCCGTGAGTGACGATATATTGGGCATTGATTTGTCAATTGAGGTGTTGGGAGACAAGGAGTTTGTTGATCTCTCAGCTGGGCATTCCATTAGTCTAACCTAGCACGGGCACTCCTGCTCAGCAGTGATACACAGTATTTCTATTCAGATCTAGACACTAGATCTGAGAGAGTAAGATTGTCATATACCCTGTTTTGAGAAGAGATGAAAAGAACGCAAACAGACATGATATCACTGATATTGGGGGGCCTGGAGAAGAGAGATTCAAAGCAGCAGTAGTAAAGTAAGATCAATGCCTGATGGAAAGCCTGCTGTGTATTATTATTATTCTATTTGATTTCTTTATTTTAATACTCTCATTGTCACGGGCTAGAAGCCTTAAAATCTATAACCTAGATTTGGATGGTAAGAAATTACTAAGGAATCTAACTAGATCACAGTGGTTAAATATAATAAGGAGTATATAAATAGTAACTAAGATTATATAATTACTACTGCCTTAGCTAGGGCTTTATAATTTTAGCTAAAGCTAAAGAAAGATTATAAGTACTTAGTAAGCTTAAGTACTTAGTAGGCCCTACCTACTATACTACCTCCCTCTCTTTCTAAATTAGGCATCCTTAACTAGTGTTAAAATTATTATTCTCTAGTAGATTTAGCTAATACTAAAATTACTACTTTTTAGCTAGCCTAGCTAGGACTAAAATTAGTAAGTCTATTCTTCTATATCTCTAATACTACTATATTAGTAAGATTAGTAGCTAGCTCCTATATAGGGTATTTATAATTTATTTATTTAATTAAGTACTCTGTGTAGTAGCTTTATCTAATATATTTTTTATACTTATCTATAATCTCTTTAATAATATACTTAGCTTCACTATTAACTAATATTAGTA